>VZUI01040124.1:0-34472 GCA_013401135.1 Cettia cetti | reverse complement strand
TTATTTTCCTTTTTCTTTTCATTAAATAGTCTTTCTAGTCTAGAGCCTCTCACTTCGTTTTCTTTCAAACCACAACAAGGATGAATCTGATATCTTTTAGGTTTTTAATGAAACTCAGATATTATTTTGGAATTTTGCTAGCTTTCTTTCTATGTATGTTGATTCAGCAGAGCCCAATTTACAAGCTGGAACTTTAACAAGATCAGCTGTAAGTAAAAAACAAAAAGCGTGTCAGATGGCTTAGGCAAACTTTCCCCTGTCTATTTTTTCTCTGTGAGTCATTCACCTTTTTTGACTCATTCTTTTGAACTCAGAATCTATTCTAAACTCTCCCTAACTCCTAACTTATATTATCACAGTTCTTCTCATTTACAAAGAGCCAAGTTCCAAGACTGCCAAATTCATTGCAGCATGAACACCAGACACAACACCTTTTTTTGTGCCTCTGAACTTAACCCACATCTAATCAGTACTACCAACTACCATCAAGAAAGAACAGCAGCAATAGCGATAAGGGGGAAAGACAGTGAGAAATATCTTCATACACTTTCTTCAGCTTTTCATGTTAAGAAGATTGAGCTGTTTTACCAAATTCCACTCTTTGACTAGACAGGTGGCTGTGTTAACTATGTATATAAATTTTAGCAAATAGGCTTTAAAGATTATTATTCAATATATATTGATAAGTTTTCTTTGTTTATGCTATATGAACCCCAAAATTATTATAATATGAATGGCTATAAGAATAATGCAATTCTACAAAAATAGTAGAGACATGATTATCACTTTGAGAAAGTTTCAAAAGTGGTTTTGAGTAATTTAATATTTGATTCACTAGATCCTAAATAATAACGTTGTATTTGCCCATATAGCTTTCCATTATAAGTGGCTTATCCAGGAGCAATTTTCACTTTAAACCTCATATTTTTGAATCTGAGGAATTTTAAAACACTTAAAGGCTTTGATTCCATGTCCAATCATTCAATTCTGCTGTTTGCAAATGACTGCCTGTAATTAAAACCAGCTTGGAAAATACATCTATTAGTATTGTAATTCAGTTTTAGATTTGTTGTTTCCCTCTATGAGGAAATGTTTGAATAATTTGATTTGATACATATCCTAAACAGGACTAACTCTTTCAGTAAAGTAAATACCTAATAGTATTATGGACCTGATCCTAAAAACTCCTTAAAATACTGCTTTACAGTAAGATATTTAATTTTTTTGTAAGATAATTTTTTGTAACATATAGGAATGAAACTTACTATGTCCATGTGCTTTACAGGTTTAACTAAGGTGAATCTTTTCCTTTATGAATGCATGGGATGGGATACTATGGTAGTTTTCAAGAAAATAGCTACACCTTAACACTTGCAGCATGTCAGGAATCTTCAACATACAACTGTTTTTGGAAGAATCGGGTATTATTTAAATTCAACAGGAGATGCTAAATAAATAAGCATTTTTTTGATTAGTGTTTCTATCAGACTTTTTGCCCATTTACTCTGGACACCTACATCCATTTTGTATAAATGGATGTAAGTGTTATGTTTCTGTTTCTGTAAGTAAAATGCTTCCAGGAAGCATCAGGCATATTGAGATTGTTTTGCACAGATGGTCTGTTCATGCACTGTAATTGGAAACCTTTGGGATATGTCAGACTTACTGTGCATACAATCATAAGAAAATAAAACTAGAAGGAATCTGGGGAGCTCATCTAACCTAGTGTCCTTTGTAAAGCATGATCTATTCCCTGACAGGTGCCTGTTTAACTTGTCATCAAGTATTGCCAGTAATGAAGATTCCAGTCTCCCTAAGACACATTTTCAATGCTTTGCAGAGCTGATACATAAGAAAACATAACCAATGTCTGACTGAAAACCTTCTGCTGCCACTTAAGGCCATTCCTTTTCATCCTGTTTACCACAGACATGGAGAACAGTTCATTCTTTCTCCTCTGTGGTAGCCTTTATATGCCAAAAATGGTTTAACCCCTTCTCAGTTTTGCTAGTACATATCACCACTGTTTATCCATAGTGCAGTCAGGTCAGGGTTTCAGACTGTATTCTCACTGCACATGTGCAGCACATCTGTGTTTCTTCCCACTCTTCTGACCCTTGCTGTGTCTGCTTAACTGGGTCAGCTACTCTTCTGCAACATCCCAGGCAGTGTCAGTGCTCTCAGGGATGTCCCCTGTGGGGTGTATGTGCCCTCACACCTCACATGATGAACGTGTGCAGGGTTTCATGAATTCACAGAAGCTGCCTGAGGACATTGAGCTGGAGTACATCTGGAAATCCCAAGCACATGCTTCAAGCTCACCTGAAGCAATCCTGCACAGGAAAAGCTGCATGGGAGGGCCCAGGTGTGTGGCAGTTCTGTCTATGGAGTAGCAGGCAAACACTGGGTTTTTTAAGTTCTAGTTGTTCAAACATGTAGACATGCATATAAAAACCACAAACTTTCTGGTGGTTATCAGCTGCCCTATTTGTGGTGCTCCACTCCCAGTACCAAGCCAAAGTTAGCAAGGGAAAATATGTCCATATACATTATACTGTAGAGAGATGCCAGCTCGAATATATAGTCTTAGAAATTAATTTGCAGCTTTGCCAGTAACATTTAATTAATGCACTCACTAAGGACCTGTATTCTGCCCCTGGAAATTTTAGGATTTTCAGCTATATGGATTTTATCTCTTTGATCTCAAGAGTGAAACTTCTCCTATGCTTCTTGCCCAGTAAGCTGAAATTTAAAATGAAACTCTTTTGCACTTGTAAGATACAGGAATAAAACTTCGTATGTCCATGTGCTAACAAACACTGTGGTAGTTTTCAGTAATATGGATTCTTGCAGCTCCACTGCCATTTCCCAGTATCTCAAGCTGAAGGAGAAAAGGTATAAACTTATAGCTCAGGAAAGAGGCATAGGTAATTAACTGAAATAATTTCAGTTTGAAATCAATATGTTACAAAGGGCATTCCCAACTAAACGAAGGGCAATGGTTTAAAGTGTTTTTAAAAAATAGGGAAGGAATTATTTTTCAGTCTTGTTAGGATATTTTTTTTTTCAGAATAATCATGTTTATGTGTGAAACTTTTGAGATGAAATGGTTTTTCATTTCAGCAGGGAAAGTATATTTGGAATCCTAGAATTTGGAGCATATGGAAATGAAGCTTCCCAAGTAGACAGCTGAAAATGGCACATTCAGAGAGCAATAGAGATCTATAGGATATGGTTAGCTGCCAGGTTCTTGGGAATGCTTCAAGATAATCACTGGAGGCCTGAAAGTACCTGCCAGCATTTGCTGAAAGTACAGGATATGAAAGAAACAAAATATTATGAAACAGCATCCTAAACAACTTATTTCATCAAAGTAAAAATTTCTTCACCTAGGATTCATTGTTCTAACTTAAGGATATCCTTTCTCCAAAAAAGTTACTGAAGTTCTAGTTTTATGGGACAGAAATAAAATAGCAGAAATGTGATGTGTTCTCTGCAATCAATAGAGCATATCACCAGGAAACATGTGTCTAGCACTAAAATTGTGCAACAAGATATAAAATAGTTACTCAAGGTTCCTGGCTAAGTACCACACAGATCAGTGAAGGACGATCTATATATAGAAATCCATTTGATGCCTAGTAAAAGTATGCTGGCAGGAAAAACACTTTGAAATGGCAAGTGAAACGTTGGAGTTTTTTGGTTGAAGTTCATCTTCTCCCTTTTTATCCACCCCCTTACTGTTCTTTTCTAACATTCCCTCCTCCAGTTCTTCCCTATACCACTGTTAAAGCCTTCAGTTTTACCAGGTTGTTAATTACCATTTTATACAAATCTTCTTCTTGGGACTCACTTTGGTATAACATTTAGCATTTACTTAATTCTTTTTCAGTCCTTCCAAATTAAAAACAATAAAACTTACCAAACTCATCTAATATTCAATGATGTGATGTGAGATAATCTTTCTGTCTTTATCTGTATTCGGGTCATTTCAGATCATACTTTGTTCCTCACTGAAACAAGTCTTATCTTATTTTGATTTCTTCCATACAAACTAAGATAGTGAGTGTCATCTCAGGTTTTATTAGGTTCTGAGCTAAAGCTGGGTTCACCAGGCTATTTGGTAGAGTTGGGGGATGTGGTAGCTAACAGCTGTTGGTGTCACAGCTTGGCCAAGGTCTGTGATCAGAGGGAGTTTGAAGAGCCCTGTAGCTATGAGTTTAGTGTCAGTAGAGTACAGGCTACCCCACCTTTTGCAGGGGAGGTGACCATTATTTTCTCACATACAATGACAACAAATATCTTCTAACTCAGCTGGAGAAGGTTCTAGCCATATAGTTCCACTTGTGTGCCTAAAATAAGTGATATCTTGGCACAGTTCTTTCTCAAAGAAAAAAAGAGAAATACTCTGAAAATAGAAGAGCAAAAACCCAAAGGTTAGGATACCCTTCTTCACACCACACAAACTGTAGTATTGGAGCTCTCTAGTGTTGTGGTAGGTGCTAATTCCATCTTTTATTTGCCATTTTCCAACACAGGCAGCAACAATAGCTTCTTCAGTCTATTGAGTGACTCCAGCTGAGAGGGGGAAGTGGGGAAAGAGAGCCAGATTCTGGGAACAGCAGGGAAATAAGCCTCTATAAAGGAGCCACATGAGGGAATTGGTGCTTGGCATTGCAAAAACAGTCTGATCATTGTTCCTGCACAGCAAAGGGACTTTCAGGAAGTGAATTGATGTTCATGGATTTTATAGCCTATATGGTTCTTCCTATAAATATCTATAGTCCTTGAAGTCCTTGAAGGAAAGAATTTTTGAACGCTTTTTCTCCCTCCTTTGCTGATTTACATTACAAAAAATCCACCTCAAAATTTTAATTCCTATTCACTATTAAACACTACTACCTCTTACCCAGTTCTTAGCAGAGCACGATTAATATATCTCTATGTACCTCCCTTGCTAGTCACAAAGAATTAGAACACAGATTTTCCCTTCAAGGGCTGAGTTTTTAAACATCTTCCTTAAATCCAAAGCTAACTGTTTTTAGTGAGAACAGAATTGTGGACATGGACTGAAATTCTATCCTTTGTGAAGTCATTTGCATCACTGGGATTTCCATAAATGCATGCCCAGCACACTATGTCATCACTCTGTGTTAGAGACTAGCAGGGTACAATCAATGTCAAATACTAAACTTTCAGAACAACTCATGGAAATTTGGATGTTCAAGTGGTATTATGGGGATAGACTTTCAGCACATAATTTCTCCATATCTTTGGAGTTCTTGTTCTTCATTATAGTAATTTAAGCATGTCTTTGCACTGACTACTGCCACCAGTCCTATTAAGACTCCAATCTCTACTACACCAAACTATCTGTTTTTTAGACCAGTGCACAAATTTCTTTTGGGGTGCCCATCACTAACATTTGATCTTAATTAATTGGTGGTGGTGAAGTGTTAGAAATCCTACACATCTATAGGAAAAAAAATAGGAATAAGTAACTGAAAATAAAATCTTGAACTTATTTGGAGTTCATATTACTTCATATTTGGAGCCTGAAAAAAAAAGAATGAAAATACACCTATAAATACAAAAAAAGCAATTCATACCAAACTGTGCTAACAGAAATATTTTAAAAATTCATTGAGGTCTCCAAAACTGACAAATTAATCAGCAGAAATTCATTCAGTTTGTCAGATTAAGGTATAGAATAAACAAGCAAAAAGACTTTTTAAAATGTGTTATTTGACAGATTCGATAAAGCCTGCTTCAGAACATGAGATTTTCATTTTGAATTAATTTTAATATCCATATTTATAGAAAAAACAGTCTACTAGTCTTCAATATCCAGCAACTTACTTCATACTTGTACAATGTCTTAATTTCCTCTCTTCTTGAACACACACTGCAAAGAGAAAAAATTTCCAAGTGTTGAAATCAGTGTGTAAGAGGATTTTAAATCTTGCATCTCCCACTTAAGCAAGGATTATTAGTGAATGTAGAAAGTGGGACAGGATTTATTTGTGTAATTAATACAGTAAATAGATTGATTAAGATTCAGCTCTTGTTTCTATTATTTCAAATAAGAAATTGAACAACTTTGTGCTGCAAAACATTGATAGTTGGATAAAAAACATTGCAGTGCTTTATATATCATCCACCCTTCCTTTCCTCATATCATAAGGTTTGATAAGTCCTGTTTTGCTAGACTATTATGACTGTTAGAAGCTTCTGTGAAATGTGCAGGACAGTATCAGTATAATACATACTCTTAATTTTTTTTTTCCAAATTTTACACTGAAATTGTGAATAATTGTGAAAAAACATTGACAAATAGTTTTATATGTGTATCTTAATTTAAATGAAAAATCAAAAAAATTTATTCAATAAGCTAAACCTTCAATAAGACAAAGATCTGACTTCAAATCTTCCTGCTGAAAGCTGTGATCCTTCCAACATTTCACTGAATATAATTGATGTGGAAATATCTCTGATCATTTAGAGACAAGATATAAAGCCTGTGTTTGCACAAGTTGCCTATACTACATTTTACTAGACAAAATACATCAAGCATATTGTCGCTGATCACATTGATCAGTTCAATGATTTATTTCTTTAGAGTTTCACCAAAACAGCAGGATCATGCAAATTTAGGGTAGGATCATGCCTTTGTTTCAGTTTTCTCTTTGTGTCTGATTATCAGGTTGCAGCACTTTGAACTAGAAATATATCTCAGTGGTTTAAAGTCTGGAAGGATTACAGGCTCACAGAGCAGGTGTAAACAAGTCTTTCATCCTAAAATTTCCTGAAAGCCTCTGGTCTTTTGAAGGCTGGGCTTCTTTCATGCTTCCTTCATCTGCTGTTAGGCTCTACTTCCTGATTTTGCTCTTGATGTATTAGGGAATACTCTAAACTCCTTGTTAGTTTTCATATTTTCAAAATCCCCAATCCTATAACATTTTCCCTAAACTTGAGCTTTCTTCCAGCCATCTCCTCCCAGTCCTAAAGACTACCTTACATAACTATAGTCTTACCAGATTATTATTTTCCTTTCCAAGCTTCTGATCCTAACAAACCCTTCGCCTATTCCCCTTCCTCTTTTGTGTTTTTCTTTGGGAATAGTTATTATTTCTCAGTTATTTCCTAGCATTATCAGTAAGTCTCTCTGTCTAGAACAGTAAGTGAAAAATCAACAAAAGAACATGGTGTTGAGTTCTTACTTACAATAAGATCACAAAAAAAAAAAAAAAAAAAAAAAAAAAAAAAGCCTGTACCAGAGATTAGAAAGTCTCATGAAAGGGAAGAAGTGAAAATTCTATAGAAAATATTAAGCTCTGAGTGTGTTGAGACATATTTATTGGCATGATGGAAAAAATAATTTGTAAGCTTGAACTTTTAGTGATTTAGCTATTATCTTCCTCTTAATGGACATAAATCTTTAGGTCTTCTGTTTAAATAATATTAAAATGTTAAGAATCCTATTAATTAGGCACTTAGAATTCAAAGCATAAATAAATATTACGTGATTTTTGAAAATGAAAGAA
Organism: Cettia cetti; assembly: GCA_013401135.1. NCBI lineage: Eukaryota > Metazoa > Chordata > Aves > Passeriformes > Sylviidae > Cettia > Cettia cetti. Next base: position 26,928 of record VZUI01040124.1, on the reverse strand, counting down.
AGAGCATTAGCTACTACTAGCTTACCTTTTAAATCTCACTCACTTTGATATTAGGAAGAGGAAATTGCTAGAATAATGGAAATGTCCTAAATATTTTATGAAGCATCCCACAGAAATCATTAATGAATTTCTTTCCTACTGCCCGCTTTTTGAGCCATATAGAACGGCTGAAACAGATTAGGGGGAAGAGGACTGGGGGGCAAATACTTCTAATCTATACCTTTTCAGACCATTGGCAATATTCTGTTACTCTTTATATGCTAATCATGTTTTAATCAGGAGAAAAATCTCCAGAAGAGCTGCATCACTTTATGGTATACCTTCTGTAGAATTTTGCAATAAACCTGCAAAGTTGCTTTTGTAAATTGATGTTAAGGATTAGTGTAATGTGTAACGAAAAGGTGTTTTAAGCACTCGTTGTTACGGTTTATCTTTTTTAAAGCCTAATTAGTACTAGTAATAGCATAAAAGCAGTCATACTTAACTACTCATCTCCTGAAAACGTGATGATTTTGTCAGACTAATGGATGCAGTGTAGCCTATTTTCTATACTTGCTCCAGGCTAATAGTGTCTTCACAGCAAAACAAAAAAAATTTAAGGAATTGTCTGATCCACTCAATATTTTTGACTTTCTAACCATTCTTAATATTCTTGTGATCTGAATCTTTCTGGTATGCAAACAACACTTATGATTACACCAGTGCTACTTAATAAAAACATCAGGTAGTGATGCTTTTATTAAGTAGTGGCCATTTTAGCCACTACACACATGCTAAAATGAAAAACATCTATTGGAGAAGAGTGACTTTATAGGCACCATTAATCTAAGCTTTATACTGCTCAAAAGCCATGCATCTAGAAAGCCCTAGGGATCTTTTATTTAAAGAAAAATTTGGAGAAATAGAGCATAATGGTGCATAATCTCCAGTGTGCATATACAGCAATACGCAAGGAAACAGTGGGTGGCCTATTGAATAGTAACAGAGGCACAGATGAATGAAAAGAAATGTCAGCAACCCAGTGCTGTGGTTTCAGCTGGGTGAGTTTAGGCTAATACTGCAATGGCTTGCTCAGCTGGCTTTCTGCAGTTTTAATGATGACTGATCCCTATAGTTAAGAAGCAAAATTCAGCTGAAATATAACACAAGACTGTGTGCAGAGCATATACACTGCTTGTTCAGATTTGTTCTTCCCTTTGATCTTCATGCCCATTTACTGGTAGTATAACCAGATGATTATATGATCTTATTTAGACTTTAATAAACTTACTGTTAGATGACAACTCCAGCAGACACAAGATGCATCCTAGATCTGAGTGTCTTTTTCACTTAGGAAAAGAAGACTTTCAGGAATATGTTGATAACTAGCTAAACAGAATCTATATTCTAAGCTTTACTGAGTACTTATTGCTGCAGTCTTTATTGTAAACCACAAATCTAATGTTACAATTAAGAGCCTATCAATAGATGACTACACTCTTTGCCTCCCATGCTTAGAGAATTTCCAGCCATTGGAGGAAAAATCTACAGGACATAGTAATGTCAATCATTCAGAATGCTCTAATACTGGCAGTTTCTCTCCTTTGAGATATATATTATAGTGGGAATATCAGTGTTTATGGATTCTGTATAAAAGTTTATTTCTCTCCAAATTTCAGAATTATATCCACAAATTCTGAAGTGCCCTAAACATTTAGGTATATTATGACAAACACTCAGATTAATCCTTTAGCTCTTATGTCTAAGTATAGCCCTTGGAGGCCTATGTATTTATATAGATCTGTAAAACTATGCCTATAAAATAAACATGTTGTGAATTGACCTTTGTGGTATCACCTTTGACTAATTATAGTAAGAATATTTTCCAAGCTATTGTGTTGTATAATTATGTTGTTAAGAGAGCAAACAGGTAAGGAAATCCCATTTAGATATTACTGTTTCTCATTTTCCATCTTGCAGCATATCTTATGGATACTAAAGACCTCACATATTACTTGCAGCTTGACACTCAGAAGAGCTTCTACTTCCACATTAACTTGTACTACAGAGCTAAACCTTTGGCACTTTCCTAGTAATTATGAAGCTTGTTGGGATCCCCCCAGTTCAGTAGGGTCTGTAAAGATTGCTGTTGATACACATTGGAAACACGTGTTGGGACAATGGGAGGTAACGTCCAGGCTTGAGTCGCTCCTGAACGGCGGACAAGCCAGAGGCTGAGGACGATCACCAGGCAGGTTCAATAGCAAAAAATACAGTCTTTAGGCACTTTAGTAGAGAAAGTCCCGTAGCAGTAATTGGGGCTACCCACAGTTCAGAGGCTGTTGGAAAAACCTGTAGCAACAAGATAGGTCTGAGGTCAAGCCAGGAAGTCAAATCAGCCAAGGTGAGGAGAAGCAGGAATTAGCAATGTGGAAAGTTAGGCACACATGTGCCTAGAATGCACCAAGTGAAAAAGAAAAGCCATGGCATGAGATCAAATGCACTCCCAAAGCAATAAAAAGAGGGAGTGTGGTGGAGGCTCATGCACCTCCTTTGAATACCTTAACTGCTGCTACAGCTGCCTTATGTGGGGCTGGGACTCGTCCAAGGTGACCTTCAGTACAGATGCTGCAGTCCCATGTGGGGAAGGGCAGAGTTGGTGTTGTCAGGCTGCTCAGGTGGCTTCTTAGGTGCTTCTGAGTGTGCTGTTCTTTCCATGCACTTTTCCTTGGCTGTGGTGTGTGATTCACTTGTGAATGCTTGTCTAAATGCATTTCTCTTTATGTTACCCCTGTGTAGTGTCTTTGAGTGTGCATTTAAAATTTCAATTCTATATTTACCAAAATTCTTTTTTTTTTTTTTGTATTCCACATATTGGTTTGTTCTTTGATACTGTTATTGTCCATAATTGGCTGTTTCTACATGGAACTGATATCAATATGTACAAATATTTCTGTAAAATAAGATTTCTTTCCAGGAAACAAAAGAGTTCTTTTTACTCAATGCTCCCAAATTTCCACCTTTAAAAATCATGTTCTCCTAAAAGTAATAATGTATGCCAATCCTTTTCTATTGTAATTTGAACACTTGGAGATTATATTTAAAAGGTCTCTGCAGTGAGATCTTGCAACCATAAACAGAAGTTGATAAAATGTGTTTTCTATATTTTAAGTGAATGCTAAAAGTATTATAAAATCATTGAAATCCACATTGTAGGGCTCTGTGGAAAGATACAGCAACTGCATCAAAACTTCCCCGCAGTGCTGTCATGGGAGTTCCATAAAAATTTTAATAACTTCACAAATATTTTCTCTAGGTAACTTTTAAAGTGAAATATTCCAGCAATGTGTGATAGCAAATGATTATCCATATACTGCAGGAGTAATTTTTTCCTTTTTAGGCCTGATTCAGCAGGTAAGTGTCCGTTTTCAGTCTTCAGGCACCTTCAAGGAATTTCTCCTTGATAATGAAAACAGTATCACATATTTACAGTATAGTTTCTCATTTAATGGCACAGCAGTCTTTTATTTTCTATGTGAGTTTCTAAAATGTATTCTTCAGACATTTCGGGGGGGCTACAAAACATATTCAGGCTACTGCTTGCTATTTCCTAGAAACAGCAAGTTTTATTCCACTCTCATCTGAAGTGCCAATTTTGAAGTGATGATGTTGTAGTTCAGCAAATGTAGCTTTTGAGATGTGAGCCAGGTTCATGACACATAAATTATACAACTTAAGATGGATGTGCCCACGTTATAATAGAGCTGTGTCTATTTCCTGAGTTGTAGAACAGTCTTGTCTTCTGTCAGTGCAACAGCAACATGATAGGATTTTTTTATGATTAGTGACTCTGTATCATATTTGCTCAGGATCTAGGTAAAGAATGAAAATCTTCCCAGCTGCAGCCCTGTACCATATATTCTTTCAGGCTGTCCTATATTTACTGGTAAAAAAGCATCTGCAAGTCTAAAGTCTCTTTGCACTTGCTACTCTCTTTATCAAGTTTCACAGGTGTAATTGAAGGTAGAATTTTACACCATTAAAGGAATTTAGTTAACCCTACTGTTGAAGGCGTATGAGATGGAAACCCCTCCCTAGTTTGTTATTCAGCTCTTTGTGTCAGTCTTTTTACTGTTGCATCTCTCTAATGTTACCAGATATAGAGAGTAATAATGGTTTATTTTTTCACTTGAAAAAATATGATGGAAATCTGAAAACCCTTGAATAACAAGGGTTATTGTTATTGTTGACTTCTTCTTGGAAGACGATGAAATTGTTACACAAATACTTTACCAGTTAAAAGGGTGGAAAGCCATGTAAAAGAAACTGTTCAAGTTTCCTAGTGCCTAGTGCTTTACACAGCACTAGAAGAATACAATTATACAATAATTTTGGAGTGTATAACAGTGTAGTTCGTGGCTAGAAAACTACATCTTTGCGTTTAAAGCTTGTCCCCATGGATTTACATGGAATTCAAATTATGAATGTATAGCTAAGCATCTATTTTCCCTCTTCACCCCGTGAAGATATTCCAGCTTTAGATAAAAGATAAACTAATTTTGAATTGACTTTTTATCTTTTCTGATGTGTTGCTAAGATAGCAGTAACAGAGGCCATTATTACGGTGTTTAATCAGACAAGAAACAGGAAGTATGTATGTTAGAGGAATGAGGTGCATACAGGCTGAATCTCAGACTTAGTTCAAAAACTCAGTTCTGATGCAACCTATTTCTAGTGCTCCCATCCATAAATGGCTTTACTAGAAAGATTTAAACTCTGGGTTATTCTCACCTGGAGCCTGTGGGACTTGCAACCAGTTAGTGGTGCTGTAAGCTGAAGGTGCTCTCTTGGTGTGAGCAGACAGTCCCAGGGATGTGTTTACTACATTAGCCACGCGCCAAATCTGGGGTAATCGAGGCCCCAAATACTTACAAAATCATTGCAAAGATTATTCTGACACTCCTTCAGCTTTTACCAGTTGCTCCTACATGAGGTTCCTCTAGTCTGTGTGTGTGTTTCGGTTTTGGATATTTACCCTGTCCTTAAACATACTCTCAATGATCTATTCGGTGTTAACAATTTCAGCTGTTTTTTGTCTGTGATACTGGGCCTGCATGGTTTAAATTAAAAAGAATTTCAAAAGCAAATAGTAGGTAGATACCAGAATCAATAAAACCTTCACAATTTGGAAGATTTTATAGGGTTGTCACCTTTTATGGTACTCTTTGGAGAACAACCTGCAGGGACTGCTGATCCACCTACAGGAATCCTGGAAGAAACAAGGGACTACTACAAATCAGAATGTTGTACAACACACACAAGGATAGAATGTACAAATTTTTCCTATTTTTCACTGGAAAAAAATCTACAGTCAGTATCAGCACACAAAAAGTTTTAATAAGATTATCCTTATTATTGATACTGAAATGAGCCATCAGGTATTTTCCTGTTTTTCTTTTCCCCTGCAGAAGATGGATAATTGGTCCAAAGCCTTCTGATATTATGGACTCAGAAAACAATTAGCTAATGAGAAAACAGTGAGGGCCTCAGATTTATCATGTTTCATCCTGTAACAGTGGTGGATATAGAAGATATATGGCAAGTGGCCTATTTCAGAAGCTGCTAGAACCTCAGAAATCTCATTTGGGGTTAACATGGAGAAGTTAGATAATTAAAAGCATTTGGAAGTGGTTACTTCTATAACAGAAACACCTGAACCTGGAAGAGTTTTACAAATGTCTCAGATCTTGAATAGTTATGGAATATAGTGAAAGGCACATTATGGGAGATGCTACAGTTAGTCATTACAGCATTTCATAAAGAATGCTGCAGCCTAATTACATTAGTTCCGGAACCTTATCAGCATATCTGATTTCTGTATTGATTTCTGGAAGCTAAATGTAATATCTGGTTCAGATGTACATTCAATACCTCAGATTAATGGAATGCTATTGGGCTTGACTAATGGCCAATATGTCACTAAAATTGACTTAACAAGTGATATTTGCAGATGTTTTCAGCTTCCCAGGTTCTAGAAGAGTACTTCCTTTTGTATACTCCATGAGAAGTACTAGTTTTAAAAGCCCACTTTATTTAAAGTAAGCTCCAGCAGCATTTTCAAGACTAATTGAGAAAATAATTTATCTTAACCAGAAATGTACACTTTGATGCACTGATCTATATCACTCACTTATCTAGATATAGGTGGAACACCTGCAAAAGGTGTAAATGGCCCTGGAACCTTTTAGGATGCTCATGTTGCCCTACTAACATGACTAAATGGCAAAATGAGTGCACTGGGATGAAATACAAGGGAAATATATTTTTAAAAGGGAAGGAATAAGACTGTGCTGGGTTTCACTGGAAGTGAGTAAGCCTCTCTTTCCTCAGCCCCTATGAAACTGTGTTTTGGATACAGTGTTTTAAAACAGTTGTCAAACTCTTTGGTTTATCGCTAAACAGTGTTTGTACAGCCTCAGAGCTTTCTCTGTTGCCCACTCTTTCACCCATACCAATTAGGCTGGAGGTTGGCAAGGAGCTTGAAGGAGACACAAGCAGGACACTCTCAGTCTGACCAAAGGAATGTATAAACCATGACCAACAAAATCCAAGGAGAGGGTATATTGGGGGAGGTAGCCATTGCGTGGAAGCTGGGTGGGCATCAGTGTCCTTGTGGGAGGCAGTGAGTGAATGTCTTTGTATGACCTTTTTTGTGTAATTTCTTCTTCCCTCTTGCAGGAGGGAGAGCTAGCAAGTGGCTGTGTGGTGCGTAGCGACTGGCCAGGGTCAACCCACCACAGACTGATGAAGAAAGGGCTTCCTGAGGGTGTCCCATTCTTACCAAGAAGGAAAAGGTTGGTTTTTTTTCTTTTGTCTTTATCTGAATATTGACAAGTTACAAATGTTTTTTCCCTTGGCACGTTTGTTCTAGAACAATGCATTCTGTAAGATATAGTCATAGCAACTTGGATGAGTGCAGTAGGTGAGAGAACATGTATCTTTCATAATGCCTGCTTTTGTACGTGAAGACTTTTATTGGTCCCTCAGAGCTAAAGGTGTTCAGATCCATTACTTGATCTTCTTTCTTTTTCATGGAAGAACCATTACATGGTAATATGCATGGACTGTCTGCTCTCACGGAGGACAATTAAGACCTTAAATACCACTTGCTTGAAGTCTGTTAAGTGACTGAAATTTACCCATTAAGATACTCAGATATTATCTGTAAAAACAAACCCTTACTGACTGTGTAATACCTACAGGTAAGACTCTAGTAGAGAGACATTGATTAAATGTCATGCTATCAAAACCACAAAACCAAAGCCCCCATAACATCATCCTGTGGCTGTAGATAAGTTCCTGGAAGTGCATATTACTTCTATACAGCAGTCATGTTAGAAAATGCAAATCAGAGCCAATTACAATGTGTGACACAGCACAGCAGCATGTGGATTTCACCATGTCAGGACCAGATATAGTCTACATGTGTGAATACAGAGTAAAATGGAAAATCAGTTAATGCATCCTTTCGAACACAACAACAGCTGTATAACTGCATTAGTGCAGGGCCAAGCCACAGCTAGTGTTACTTTCATAAACCCAAAATGATGTTGCATTTGATTCTGGCATCTCTGAGATGACATAAATTCTTGCATGTGTCTCTGCCAGACTTTGCAATGGATGTTGAATCTCCATCAAACCATTGAACGCAGTCAATTTTTTCAGGGTTGAATTGGCTCTACGCTGAACCTAAGAAATTTCTTTCATTTTCTTTCTATCTGTGGTTTCATTAACAGTGGCTGCTTTGCTTTATACATGCATGGATTTTTTTTTTAAATTTTATTTTTTTAAGAATAGTTCAGAACTAAACAGATGACAAAATATGCATATTGAGTTTTGCTATGGGCAATCTCTTGAGACCACACATAAATTACACTAAGTTGGAGTATATGATGGAAGGAATCTGTACAGAAGAGAAAATAGGATAGAGGGAATCAGCTTTAAAAGTGGACCTCAGCTATTCTGTTACATTTCTTGCCTTAACTGAAAGCAGTTCCATTTAATATAGATTAGCAACACCACTAATGGCAGGCACAGGCACAGCAATCCACTTCTTAGTCTCCTGTGCAGGAGCTTGTTTATGGGACTACAGCCCCATGTATGTAACCTAACAATTACCTTTATTTTCTTAATTTCTCTGTATAAAATCTGGGACAAATCCTGTTTCCTATCACTGCTTTTGCTACCAGACCAATGTTTAGACATTAAAGAAGGTAATTTTAACTGGTTTACATGTGGCCACGACAGGTTAAATGAGCTCCCAGCAGCTTGACACTATATAGCTCCTGAATGATGAAAAGGCAGAGAAAAGGAATGGAGCTCTCCCTAATGGAGAGACAATTGACAGACAATGAATGATCCAACTACTCATCTATCTCAAACTTGTTGAAAGGAAACAGTTAAAGGCTGCTATTACTCTGTCCACAAGTTACTTAGAGAAATAATACATGTATTTCTTCCTACCTCCTTGAAAAATATCTGCAACTTTTGCATTAACTCTGATTTGAGCGAGACCAAGTCATTATTGCAATATTACTGTTAAGGTTTCATAGAATTTTTCTATAAGGATAAAAAATTCTTTTGAGTTGGGAATTCCAGTGAGACACTCCCTTTTTTTTTTTCCCCTGTCCAAACTTTTCCCACTCCTTTTTTTTTTGTGAATTCCATCAACTCCATCATGATTATGAAATGCACCCATTTGATTATTATCTATGAGTCCTTGAGCACACTGAGTGCTTTCTTTTTACAAAAAAATGCATGTCTGTTCTAAGCCCAAAGTTAATAGAAAGGAAGGCATTTTGAAAAGTCTTTGGTCAGATGCTTAATGGTTGCGCATATGGCAGGCTTAATAGCTTACGTTCAACGTGACTGTGAGAAGTAAATAAACTCCAAGCAATTTCACATAATTTAATTCCTGAAAGAAACTTTGACCTTGATATTCCTTGTTATATATATATAAATAAAAATAAATTAAGCTGTTTTGTGCTGAGCCAACTAGGTGCTCTAGAATAGCAATGAAGCTCTACATTGAATCAAGGTGTTCCATAAACCTTTAATTTCCTTGAAAAAACGGTAATTTATTTCATGGTAATCTTCTTTTTGCTGAACAAGTGGTTGCATTTTCTCAGTGGGAAAGTAAACCAGCTGGAGATTTAATGTAAGGAGTAACTCAGCACTGCAAAATACTGTGTATATAAAAAGATTTGCAGTTTAATTCAGAGGTCAAAAGACATGTTGCTTCCTAATGATATTGGAGAAATAGCTTGGAATGATGCCCCTTCCTTAATTCTGAGCAGTAGAGAACAGACAAATTAAAATGTCAGTATACTGAATTGAAAACTGTTTTATAAGACACTTGAGCCAGCAATCAACTTTCCAAATACCACATGTGATAGATGATTTACAGTTCTTGATGGGAAGACTAGTGCTAATTTCAGCATTCAGCGTATCAGTGAGGCAGCGCTAGAATTCAGTGCTCACTTTATATAAGACTGGTATATAAAAACTAAAAAATCTTAAATTAGGGTAGATATGGCACCCTGATTCAGACAGCAAAAGCTATTTCAGTTGGAAAGAATTGGGTTTACTTGTTTCAGGCATGATATTTATAGTGTTACTTAGTAAAATGCTGTAAATAACTTCATAACAGCTTAAACAACTGACAGAGAAATATTCCATTTAAGACTGAAGTAAATGGATAACTATGAATTAAAAAATAACTTTTTCCATGGCAGAAGATGATGATGAAACAAATAATGGTATTTTTACTAATCCTGCTGTGAGCCTATAAAATCTGAAGATATATATGCTGAGCAGATTCCTTTGTTTAGCTCTGAGTGCAAAAAGCTTTTTACTTAATAGAAGCTGATTCGGAATGCAAGTTTTTTTGGAGTATAAAATCCAAGAGTGATAGCTCAGTCAATATTTTCATTGGCTAAAAAAATTAGCAGCTGATTCATAGCTTTATCTTCTACTTCTCAGGATAAACTTTTTCTCCAAGGATGCGTGAATATGCAGATAGTGGGATAAAAATACTGTTGTTAGCTGACAAACTTTTGTATTTCCATGCATTCTAAGTCCTCTATTGTACTAAACTCAGTTGAAGCTCTCATACTCTTTAACCACTACAACCACGCATCTTCAGAATGGTTTTATCAATTCGAATGCAAATTATGAAAGAACACAGTGCATTTTTCTTCTGCAAATTTGGTTGTTCCTTTAGAACTTCTTTGTCTCAGTTGTCTCAGCAGATTATAGGCATCTAAGTGCCCATAAGCTTGCATCTTACTGGTGTCTAGTTTCTAGTCTTACTGGTATCTATCTTCAAACTCTATTTACTTTAAAGAGCTAAGGTTTCCCTGTCACACTGGATTAGTTTGGACTCGGGGACTTCTGCATTAATGGTTCCACACCTCTGCACAAAAAAAAGAAGCTACACTATGAAAGCCAGCGTTTAGGAACACCCACTTCATCACATTTCATTCAATATACTTTCAAGTGTTTTCCCTAGGTAGTCTAACATTTTAAAGGGAAAAGTCTCCACTTCAGTCTTACAGCTTGCAGTACTAATGAGTGTCCATGCAACCATGTCACAGAGGTAATCTGATGCGTTCCTCTGTACCAGGACACAGAGGGCAAATATGTGAATGGCAAGAGAGGCAGCTACAGAAACAGCTACAACATAAGGTAAAAAATATGAAAGTCAGAAATGCAAAAACATTTAATCTCTGATACTCCAACCATAGCCTGCCAATTCATTGCTTCTCGGTCTCACAATTGTCTTGAACTGTCTAGGATAATAGTGTGTCCATCACAGGCATCATGTGCTTACACTATTTGGGATTAACTAATATCAGGAGGAATGCTTGGCATTCATTTAAAGAAAAAAATTCTCTTCTACAACCAGGGGTTCTTGTAGGAATATTCTAATCTCTGAACCACCATGTTTAATTTCTGTTATTTTTCTCTTTTTTTTGCAGATGGTATTAGATATGTTTTTCCAAAGGATAGAATCACAAACCAGTTGTTTATTAACAAATCTATTTAACAGAAGTGTTCCTTTCCAAGACAGGGATATTGGGGTATGAGGAGCTTGGAAGAGGATCTGGCTGTTTGCTGTCTGTTTATATTACAAGTGGATATATCAAGAAGCAACCTAACATTATACAAACCAAGACCAGAAATAAGACATGTATTTTAAGAGTGAGAATAAATATTCTCTGAAAAACTTTTTCTATAGAAGATGTGTATCCTCAACTCCATACAGAATTTAAATCAAGATAATTTGCTATTTTTCTAAACTATGGGAAGTGATCCAGACAATGGGTTTGAGATATCAACTCCTCAATATTCTCTGGTATTCCCTAACACAGAATGAATGTTCTTAGTGACCCCTTCTAGCCATAAAATCTGTGGGTGAATGTAGAAAATTACATTTCTTGAGAAAGTATATTCATTTGTCCTAATTGATATGGAACTGCTTTTCATAAAAGCATGATGCTCCTTACCTGCAACTTTCAGTTCAGTACTTTTTATGTACTTTGGAAGCCCATGAGCAAGACAGAAAGAGTTGGAGGGTTGCCCGTGTTCTGTTGTGACTATATACTTGCAGGCTTTTTGCTATCACATGACACCTGACAGGTAGCTCCTGTGTTTTCTTTCCTACCACATGTGAATATTTCTGTTGGGAAATTACTCAATTTGCTGGCAGAGTAAAAGAGAATAAATAGCATGGTCTAATAAATAGTATTAGTAAAGGGGACATAAATAATTTCTGCTGATGGCAATGTTTGAATCCACTCTACCACAATCAGGAATTAACAAAATTCTTTAGGTGCTACTCTCTGGAAACTGCAATTGCTGACTTTAACAGCAATCCCAGCACCTGCAATTAGGTCAGCTATTTGCAGTATGCCCCCAGGGAACTTGGCCAGTCAGGTATTCCAGTGCCTATCTATCATTGTTACCTACTCTAAAAAAACCCATAAGTATATCTGTGCTGTATGTTGCTGTATTATTTTTTCTCTACCTCTGTCATCTATTCAGCTTTTTATCATGGTACTTCTCTGCTTAGCTAGATTCTAATGTAGTCTTTGGCCTCAGCTGATCACTGTGTGGAACAACCATGATGTCAAAGGAAGAAAGCACCTTAGTCATGTTTATACATGGTTAACTGCAGACGTGTTTCAGCAACAGAGGAGTGAATGTCACTCCAAATCTGCAGGGTAGCCATTAGATTTCTTCAATAAATATGTTTGTGTACTATAAATTTGTAAATACATGCTGTTCCTATGAGGAAATATTCATCTGTGGTAAATACAATTGCTAAAATGTATTTTGTATTAATTAGTATTCTTTTTCTTTGGACGTCTACTTCCTATGGAAATATAATGTAGGTTTTTTTGCCTAGGGAAAATGTTGGCTCATCTTAACAGGTGACTACCATCCCCTGACATTTAAATGAAGTGACGGAGTCTTCTAGGATTGTGTTTCTAATCTGTGTTTACCAAGACAGACATAATTTTAGGACCTTATTCTTCTCCATTTTCAAAAGTTTTGGTTTTGGTCTTTATCAGACTCCTAATCTCTTGTTATGAACCCATAAGATGCATATCTTGGTTTTAAAATGTTTGTAGTGGAGGTTTTCTGCTTAATGAATATAAAACTTTTAAAGGACAAAATGAAGCATTTCTTTAGTACTAACCACTTTATGCCTTACTTCATAATGTTTTATCTGCATATTTTGTTACTCTTTTTTACATTTTGTACTCCTTTTTTGTGTCTTAATGTAAAATAATCTCATTTATCAGTTTACTTTCTTCAGATTTTTGTTTTGTATAATGAGTTATACACTCACTTTTCAACAGTGTCAGGGTGGAGTTGAGATGTAAAGTTAGAAGTCAGAGATTAATTCTATTAAAATTCAGGAATCTTTGAATCTGATATTTTATTTCAGAGTCTTCTCTATTTTGAGCCAAACAGTTTTTCACTTTTTTCCAAAAATGGACTTATTGAGGCATTCCTGAAAAGCAAGAAGAATAATGATTTGGCTCTCATTATTAGACCATGGTAGATTTGACAGAACAGTGAAAGAAAAAATACAAATAATCAAACAACAAATGTAAAATGGTCTTTTGGGCCTTCAAGAGATACATTCACATTCTACTTAATTTTCTCAAGGTGTGTCTTCTTTTTGGGAAAGCATCTTTTTGGGAAAGATTCAGCTGGAAGTATTAAAAATGCTTTAAAGAATTAAAATTTTGGATGGACAAGGGTTAAACTAGTTGCCTCCTTTACTTATCACCTTCTAACTACAAAAAGAAGTGCTTTGGGCAAGAGAGATGCATCATTAAGTGACCTAAAAGATGTGAAAAGAATTATCTATTAAATTTCTGAGTAGATTTTCTACAGACTGGAACTGAAGGCCATTTTACTTGCTCACAGACTAACACACAATCAATATTAATTATCAAAAAGAAGAGTTAATAAGATTCTTGTGATAAGATCAGTACAGAGTAATGAACTGAAGCAACATAAAAGCTTTTTGCCATATACTGAACTCATACATTACATCAGAATTTTAAAAAATAGATTAAAAAAATCTCTATGATCAGAAAGCTAGAGACTAGGCTTCACTCTGTTTTGTCTCTCTTCAAAGTTAGGTACAGCATACTGTGTAGTATTGCAAAGAATAAATAATAATGGCACTCTGTTTTTTCAATAAGACTATGTTCAGACAGGAGAAGTCCAGTTCAGTTTTTAGTGCTAATTCTACATAAAGTACCAAGAATCTCAGTGTTTTACAACATGGCATTATCAGTTGTTTAATCAACATGATCTGCCAGAACATGCTGTCATAAAAGGCATTCTAAAATAAAATGAAACATCCTTCACTATGCATTGTTAAGCTCTATAATCTGATCATTTTCATCAGTTGTTATGCACTGCACAGCAAGGCTAATCCACTTTGTTAGGTAACAGCCTGGATTTGGTGGGAAGTAGAAAAAACAAAGACTTTCATTTCTCAAATTATTTTATTTCATTTAATATTAAATTGGTGCTGAGTGAAGAGTTAAAAAATGTAATACAATTGAAAATTCATCTCTTTTGAGCTTGATTCATACCATTGAGAGGAGTTTCCTTTTTATAGGATTTTCGGAGACTGTTTTTGTCACACACAAGTCTTGAGAATGTGGTAGAGATATATCAGTGTTTATATTGATCTGGACTACAAAATTGTGGAATGAATTGAGTTGCCTTTGTGTACAGACTATGCCCACTCAGCACAACTATGATCTGTCTGGGTAGCATGCAGTAGTGATTCAAGAGGTCTTGGCTGTTCACACATCCTACAAAAAGTAGTCAATGCAACTGCCAGAAATACCACCTTGGACTTAGAGTGCTTTATCTCAGACTCTAAATTGTTCAGAACATTCAGCCACACCATTCTAAATCAGATTTTTATGTCAGTACTTTTATAGATTACTTCCATATTGCACTTGCAGCAAAACTGACACAGTGCTGCAGATCTGAAATCGTTAGGTGGGATGAAACATGTGAATTACTGACTGTGAATGTTAATAAATGGCTTATAATCTGACCAAACAAGAATACTCATGAAATAGGATTCTACTAAATTGCAGTGTAATGCTACAAAATTTACTTTTACAGAAGTCATTATTTAAAAGCCAGCCATGTGTCATACAATGTTAGAGATGATACTGTGTTTATCTACCACTCCAGAAAACAACTGCTTGCTTGGTTTATAAAATGTCTTGGAAGTATTTTAATAATCAAAGGTAAGAATTATGTTGAAATATTTTCAAAGATGGCACCATCTTACTATTAGTGATTTTTATTAGTTTGCTTTCTTAAAGTGTCAATTCCAGCTTCATTTTTCAGATGCATATAACTGGATCTTACTTTTTTTTTTTAATTTAATGCAAATAACAAAAAATGACTAGTATTAATTAGTAGAAAATATTTTGCATGCACTTTTCACTTTTCTTTCAGAATAGCTTTTTTATTCTTCCATAGTGTGTAAGAGAGACTTCCAAGAAGATTGTAGTTTTAATTCTGACACAATCTGTCTTGACTGGTGAAATAGTGGATTCTTGTACCTATCTGTTTTATCAAACTAAGGGATGTTGACCCCTTAAACCATAAAGGTAATAGTGCAGGACTGACTATTCATCTGGATCATGGATTCATAAGACAGTGTCCATCTCATATCCTTCCTTTGGCAGAGCCTCTTCACTCATTTCTGTCAGTCCAGAGACTAATTCAGCATTGGAATTTCATTCTGTACATATTACAGAGCAATATATATAGCTCCTTTAGGATCTAACCCTGCAAGACATTCCACTTGCATTAAAACCTTTGGAGAACATTGCTGCTTAGTATTTGGAAAGTTCAGACTCCTCAGTTGCCTGAGTCCATATTTATAATAGAGTTGGTCAGAAATTGGAATGCTTCCATAGAAACAGTCTTGGAAAACTACAAAATAGGCAATAGTTTTCTATAGTTCTAATGTGTATCTTCCATCCAAAATAGTATTATTAATCTTTTCAGAAATAATGTACATTTAACAGGAACACCAGTTAAAGGTGCATTACTCCTTTTTTACACAAAAAATGTTTACTTTGTTATACCTGCAATTACTCTTACCTATTTATTGTTGTGATGTTCCTAATATTAAGACAATGTTCTTAGGCTCTCTTTCTCTCTCCACAAATTTTACCTCATGCCACAAGAGAGGAGGAAAAAAAAGGTCTGTTTTCTGTTATGCATACTCTTTTGATATTTTGCTTCCAGAGAAAGATAGCCTACCAGTACATTCCTCACCACAAGTTGTTTTTTTGGTGGTTTTTTTTTGGCGGTTTTTTTTTTTTTTTTTTTTTTTTTGTCCAAATAGGTACTGGAAAACAAAGTCTTTTAATGCAGTCTGGGTATTCTGAGGTGTGGTGCCTGCTGTAGATCTTCATAGAACAAGATGGAAATTATACCAATTTGCAGGATGATTATTATATATCAAGCTAATACACCATGAAGAAAGTGTAAAGACTATAAATAGTAAGATAAATCTATTAGATATTATAAAACATTACAGTTATTGTACAAGTACCTGCTGAAGCTCCATCTGGAACACCATATATAAAGCTGGTCACCTTTATTCAAGAAAGATTAATTTGTACCAGAACAGCTGCTGAGGACTATTGAAATGCTAAAGGGAGAACTAGGCTTGTTTAGTCTAGCAAAATATAGAGCTTGAAAAGGCATTGCATGGTTTTCAGCAAGTACATACTAAATACAAATACAGGGAGAGAAAATTCACATATAAAATCATAAACAAATTGGAAAGAAGAAATATATTTTAACAAGAGAAGAGGAACTTTGGAACAGAATTCTAACCATGTGACTGATAAAATTGCAAAATTCTCTATGCAAGCCCCTCAACCTAGTCATAAATAAACTCAAAACTCTAGTAGCTGCAATTCAGATGTGCTGGCTAGACTACTGCAGTTTTCAATTTTACCTCAAAACCAGAACACCACTCAAATTTGAGTAGTGTAAAATCAAAATCCTGTACTTCAGATGTAACATCTTTTGTATGTTCATGTGTGTCAGAAAGGGAACCATTACACAGAACCAGAAAACTGTTATTTTCTTGATGTGGACTTCACCAATTGATTTTAGTTTATAGATGTAAGAACATTGTTTACATAATACTTTGGGACTTCCTCACCAACATAATCTTATTACAGGAAATGTACAGCAAAAATAAAGGCAGGTTACTCTTTCTCTCTTCTGGGGGCTCAGGAAGAGGGGATGTGGAAGGGAAGGGAACTAGGACTGGCCACTCAGTCCCTAGTGCAACACATGCCATGTGGTAAAAGTTGCTCTTTTCCCCAGGCTGCTGCAGTTTGGACCAGAGCGGGGAGCAAGGGTGCCATGACAGAGATTCTGACAACTCCACTTTCTGGCTATGCCCAGAGTATTCAGCTGAGGAGACATAACTATTGGGCTCCTACTTACCCCAGTCAATATATTTGACTTAGGGCCGAGTCAAAACTGAGCCATACTTCAATAGTTCACGCTTTCCTAAAGTAGCACCGCTGTAATAATTATGAATATCATTGATGGAAATTTTTATTTACTGACCCTTAAGCTGTAGAGTTCATACAGCATTCATTTCAATAATCTTGTCATTCTGCCCTTATAAATAGTATTCATTATACCTCCCTGGGCTTCATAAAAGGACTGTCTGAAAAACACATGAACAATATAATTTAATTACAGAAACATAAAAGATATTAGGGATGATAAATGTATTTTATGACCTTTAAAATGAAGTCTGACTATATTCATATAATTTCTGCTTTTTCATACCTTGGTGGATGTCTTGAGTTTCAGGAAAAACCCCAAACTATTTTGATGGAAACTAATTCTTATTCCACAATCGTGGGGATTTACATTGCTGGTGCTATGAATGATATATCAGTTTTACAGTCACCCCACAAGGTGCTAAGATCAACTTTCTCCAGGTCCCGTCACAATAAAATTGTATTAGGACAGAAATTATTAATTTAATGATGTATTAAAATTCAGCATAACTCCAAAATGTATTGAAATTAGTAGGCATGTTTGAAAGGAACTAAAACTATAAAACTCTACCTGCAGGTGATACTCTAATAACTATGCACCATATTGTATATAACAATATTGAATTCTTACTTACAGTAATTTACAATTTCACCCTCAATAGAAATCTTTACAAAAATAATCTCTGCCAAACATTAGAATTCCAAAAATCACAAGAGTAGCTCACTAGGACTGTAAAATAAAGGTCATATCGCTACTTTCTTACATTCCAGAAGTTTATAGCTTTTTTGTCTTCCTTTTTTTCCCCCTTCTAAAGAATGCACTGCATTCATTTGTTAACAAAATTGGAACTGCAACAGAGAGGACTAAATAGCATGGGCTGGCTCTATTATAACTGGCTTAGGAATAGCCTAGATTTCTATCAGAAAAGACAATTTGGTGCAGAAATATTTCCATTTTTAGATGGTAGTGTTAATGTTAACATATCAATGATAAGTAATATAACAACATTATTTATATAAAAATTATTTCTCATATATTTTGACTACTTCTACTTTACTAGCATTATTTCCATTTCAGAGATACTGGCAACCAGTTTTAAAATACATTTCATATGTTAGTTTGTTGTTTTGTTTGGGTTTTTTTTCCCACAGAGAGACCACTTCTTTTAGATGACCTGATTACCTTAGTTCAGGTATCCTGTGTCACAGTATATGCAAGGGTAAGTATAAATCTCTCATGATAGTCTACAAGCTTAATTTAGCACTTGTAATGTTGTGTTTCTAATCTGCTGAAATTTAAAAAATAAATCTTGGTAATGATATATTTGTGCAGATGTTAAAATTGCAACTATGTGGTAATTTTTAGTTGTGAATGTTACAGTAAAGATAGCAGTTATGTTCCAAGTAACCAAAAGCACTAGATTTTCTTTCTTTTTTTCCAATTTCTTTTTCAGGCCCAAGGCAAAGGTGTTGGTCCAGCACTGAAAGAGAATTAAGTACCTCTACTATTATTGCTTGGCTTTATTGTCTGGTTGGGTGACAAAAAAACCAGGAGAGAAATGTCATGATGAGGACTCCTAGCATGCTCAGGAATTATTTAATCTGTAATTAATTTCTTTTTCCTTTCTTAAATGGAAGTCACCTTGAGGCCATCAGTCATCAAATGAACATAACATTTTTTTCTGCTTGGAAAAGGAGATATCTGAATGAGTTGCATAAAAAAGCAAATAATTGCTGGCATCCAACTGTAATTTTGGTTGTTGTTGTTGCTATTTCATTTGCTAAATGTAAGTTGCTCTTCTCTTTTGCATATATTGTGCCTGAGTCAATCCAGACTTTCTTTGGCTTTACTGTGCAGGTCTATATTTACAGCAGACAGAAACCCATGTGTTGATCACTTACTTTTATTATCTCATTTTTGTTATGGTGTAAGTATATTACCTTTTCTCTCAGTGGATAAGTACTTCACTCATGAGCTTTCTGAAGCTGTGCTGCAACAGCTTAATTCTGCTTATAACCTAGTTTGAGGCTTTAAAATCTCCTTGCCATTGATTTCCATGCTGTCAGCTGAAGATCTTTCCTTGATGCCTTCTTCTCCAAAGTCAAGGCAAGCATACTTTTGTTTCATAATAGTCACTGCTTGTGATAACAGTTACCATCTCTCTATTGAAAGGAAAATTTCACTTACCTTGTTCATGGGATCTGGATACACATCAGTCCTATTTAGCTGTTAATTTAAAGAGCAAAACATTTTATCACCTCTTCAAAATGAAGAGGCATTCAGTTAGAATAAATATCAATATATCCTAAGGTCTGGAATACCACTTCACATGAATACATATTTGAATATTTGATTACATGCTAAATATACTAATCACTAAGAAGGGTGTGAAAAATATGATTTTCACTCTACAATTAATCTTGTGTAAATATACACACTAAGGGAACTAATTACCAATAGAAAAAATATTCTTATTTCTATAGTTACAGAGAAGGGTATGATTTTTCTATTTAAAATCTAACTTCATAATACCTAATATATGTTGTAACTATCCAAACACTTTGTATGTAGCATTAGAGAAAGACTGTTTCTGCATTAACTCTAAGTGAGCTTTGATTCATTTATATCCACTGAGGTTTATTCACCCTTCCAAGCAAGGTTAAAGATTCTGCTACAGTGTCAGGAATTAGTAGTTGGGTCTCTCTTCCTTGCCTCCACTCTGGGACTTGGATCTCTTTCCTTCTGCTGTATAAAAGTTAAAATGATAAGTTACCTATGCAAAAGGAATTTGTTAGCATCTGCAACTTCCTTTCTCAGTACACAACCTTCTTGTTGATGTCTGTGAAGGTTTTGTGCCAAAGAACAAAAGGGGCTCTTCCATCAGCTGTTGGAGCTGTTCTGTAACTGCAGGTGTGAAGGTGCAGACAGACAGACCTGCTCAGACACTGCTCTTGTTTACACTGCAAATGCTCTGGAATCACAGCAGTGAAACAAATTGGATTGCGTTGATCTCTTCTTTTTGTACTGTGTCCAGGATAATGATGAAGTTAGTCCCTTTCCTAGGTTCTTTGAAAACACTTGAAAGCCTGTCCCTGATCAGCTTGAACAAATATTTTCTGGCACTTGATAAACAAGGTCTACACATTTTTTGGAAGAAATAGGCCCAAACTAACATTGTATCGATCTGAGGGTAATAAAGAGGAAGAAGGAGAATATCACTTTGGGCCACATCTAAGAAGCTTGAGGGAAATCTTTATAACCAAAGTTTTAAAAAATTACCTTTTAATCCCAAATGGAGCAGAGTAGTAAGGAAAACCATAAGGAAATGCTAGAAATAAATTCATTTAGAACAGCAGCTGCTCAAAACAGAAGTTAACAAGATTTTAGGCCATTGTTCCAACTCACAGATTATTAAGATAGAAGTAAAAACATATCATAATCAGGATAGATTTAGTGCGATCATAGTGGTTTGCCCCAGTTTCCTTATTTTGAAGATATCAGGGTTGGTTCCTTTTAAGTGAGTTGGGATACTGTGAAGTGTTGAGGTTTTTTCCCCATTTCATCAGCTATTTTTTAGATTCATTAATATCTTTGGTGTTGGCACATTATTTTCTTCTCATTTCAACATTTTGCTGTTGTTGATACAAAATGTACTTGCTTTGAATATTTAGGAATGTATGGTTCCTAGCACAATGGCCGCTTAACTGGGATGCTTGGGGACTAGTAGTATAAAAATAGAGTAGGAAATAGACTTATCCACAGTGGAAGCAATTCCTGAAGTATAGATCCATCAAACTGCAGAATTTTAACTAAAATGTCTCCCTTAGCTATAAGTCACATGTCAGTTTTCAAAATGGACAAGTCATTTGTAGACAGAAGTTTTGGTTTTATTAATTTTTTCAAAGTGTGGAATTAAACACAGAACTCAGGTTCAGGGCAGATTTTTTTCCTGGGGTACAGTAGCTATATGCAGATAGGCATATAGCGTAAAATTCTGGTTTTAGTCTGGATTTACTTATTGCAGTTATTCCAAAGCATACAAAAAACCCCTACTCTTATTTTTAATAAATAGTTCCAGTCAGTTCCTAATGTTAGTACAGCTCATTAATATCAGCTGTCTCCTGCACTCTCTTCCACTTTCAAAATTAATTAAGCTAGTGGCACATTAACTGGAAGGAAGAGGCCATTGCTTTTTTATGCAGAAAACAATAAGAGCATAAATCAAGAGGAGCAATCCTAATGTTTTGGAATTAACCTTATGAAGGGGTACTTTGCCAAGTGACAGCAACAGCATCTGTTCAAATGGAAAATAAAACAAACAAAAGAAGTGAAAGGAACACATCCACTTCTCTCTCAAACATTGTGAAAATGTTGCTCGTTGCTTGCAATAATACCCTGCCACAGCAAGAACCCTCCTTGGTGCCCATTATCCCATCCATTGTGCCATCAACAGTCAGTTTCCTTTTGCCTTGTAATTTTTTAACCACCATCAAACCTGGAGTCTTTATTTGAATATAAAGATATGTAATATTATTATGATAACTGATATGCCATTTCCCATTTTTGTCTGCTAATATTTTTTAAAGTAAATTTAGCCTTCTGGACCATATAATCTTTTATAAATATAGGTATATTTATACATGAACACTACCACTGAATCAGCTTAAAACAGCTACAGAAGGTTGCTACATTAGATAGTTACAGGAGCTTGGAAAAGGACCGGTTTTTTCTGCAGCTGTTGAAACAGTTGGCAGCATGTATCAGAAAGAAATGTTTGCAAAAACTGACATTTCATTGGATTTTTATTCACATATCACTGATTAAATGGTGACACACCTTCTCCTGTGGGTGAGCCACTAGCAGATCCACAGCTGCAGGCAGCTTCTCGGCTCTGCAGGCTGGGAGCAGGAAGCACCAGCTTGGTGCCCAGGTCTTATGCTGAGGGTGCTTCCTTGGGCACACAGCTGGAAAAGGCTTTCCCGTGCGTGCCATAGGCTGTTGCAGGACTCCAGCACTTTGCTCATCCTGCACAGCTGGCAGGCTGTGAACCCCAGCCCTGTTGAGGCAGTGTCTCCCAGGAGGGAAGGAATGGGGAAGCCCTGCAGTCTAAGCACAACCTGAAGGGTATTGGGAGCTGAGTTTTCACCAGCCTTTCCTCCTGAAACCAAGGACCAGGATTCCATTACTGATCTCCAAGGGTCCCTGTTGACTTTCCAGATTTATTTCCACATGCAATCTGCATCTAGTCTCCTCCATTATCCTTCAGGAGGAACAAGACTTCTGATTTGTAATAAAGCACTTTGGATGATGTGTCAGACAGATGCTAACCAACTTTTGGGACTGACTTTGATGACAGGTTCTGAATATACTGCTTATTGTTACTTTAAGTAATAATTCAGGAGACCCTTTTCCCCTGAAGGTTACATGCCATTGTAGATCTGTGAGAACTGATTATGTTCAGTCTCTATCCTTGTGATCTGTCTTCTGTGATTTAGTTTAAGTGAGAAGTTAGACAACCTTTCTCCTCTTTCCCATGACATAGCCCTCTCTTTCCCTTCTTCTTGGCCCCATATCACCCGCCTCATGTAAAAGCACCTGGATTTCTGCTCAGGACTAGGCTCCTCTTCTGTTCCTCCAATTCTGAATACACTGGTGATATCCACAGAATACACTGGAAAAAAATACCAAGGATATGTGACAATTTGGACTCTTCTTAATAGAAAGTATTTGGGAAAGTTATTGTTCTGGTCACCAAGCTAAAAGACTTCTTTCAGGACCCCTTCTTTGCTGGGTGTCACTGAGAGCACCCACTCCACTGTGTGACCTTCAACAGAGTATTCTGCAGTAATACTGCTCAGACAAAGGCCTGAGTGACACTTGGGTACAAATTTGAGTTGATGTAGGAGGCTAAAGCTTTCCTTCCCTTAAAGGGCTTCCTGCTGGAAGACTGTGGCAAAAGTTGACTGAAGCAACTAACAGAGTTTTTCTGAGCACAGCATGTTCTGTTGATTCCTCAAAGGTATCAAACATTCAGGATAAAGAGGGCTGATTGCTTATGCACCTGTATTATTTAGACCTTCTAATGTTGCTTAGCCAGCTTCCACTCTGATAGAGTCCTCCCAAAGCACTTATCACTGCACTCTTCTAGCAGCCTTTCAGCCCACCATGTTCCTTCTCTTTAGCAAAAGTAAAGGAGTTGAGATTGTGCATGGTTCCTTGTGTGTTCTTTAATATAGCCTTGAGACTAATAAAACTGGGATGCAGTAGATAATAAGCACTTTCTTGTTCCCTTATGATGACACATTATCTTGCCACTGCTTTTAATGGATCTAATCCTGCAGCCTAACACCTCCAAAAAGCTACCAGGACTTTTAAGAGCAGAATCCTCCTTTTACTTGAGTAAAAACAAGCAGTGTTAAAAACATCTTTTAAAACAGAACAATTTGCAAGTAGTTAAGAGAGACGGAAGAAAGGCAACCCTAACACGCACCCTAAAGGGCAGCCTCTTCTAGGTTTTCCCTCACCCTGGGGGCCTTTCAGGGACTTCCTGCACTGTGGCCATCCAATCCACAGGCAGCTCCACACCATGTAATCTGCTTCCAGGAACATCACTTTTCCCCCCCATCATGTCCTGGAGTTGCCTTTGCGCCACCCTGTACTTGTCTCATCATTTCTCAGTGTTTACAATGCCCACTCTCCCCTATGAGACACATCCTGCCCTGGGGAATCTTCCCTTCCCAGCAAATTCAGCCAGCACCTGCAGAGTGCCAGGACAGGGAAAGGGACAAATGACTAAAAAATTCCCTTTTTATTCAGTGACTTACCCATAATTCAAGCATTTCTTACTGAAAGGTATCAGGCAAAACAAACAGAAAAAGCAAATGCTTATCATGGTCCTAAAAATGAGAAAATTAATTTGAGTTTATACATATAGATGTTTATGTAAATATATATGTATATGTACATATATTTTGCATGTATGCAAAATAAGATATATTAATATACATAAAATGACAAAAGCAAAAGAAAATAGCTGTAGACAGGATGAAATATTTTTTGATAGGAGACAATAACTTTATTTCTATTTTTAAAGTATTTGTGGGGAAAAAAATTACAAAGAGCCTGATTAAAAACCATTCATAGAACTGAAGGATGCATATGGTGATGCTGACAACAGCCACTCTCTCATATATTCCAGACCCTGTGCTCTGTATATCCCTCTGTGTTTATGCCCCATGGTGCCTGACCCAAATTCAGTCACCCTATGGCTGACCAGATTTTCTGTACCTCCTGACCATACTGAGTACCTTATAATATGAAACCATGTGGTAAGCTAGTTGCAGTTTCACCTGGTGATGCTTTTCTACTTAAATATTCAATTGTTGAGAGAGACAAGAGCACATCAACTTAATAGTGGGGCATATTTAATTGAAATTCTTGTTCTGAATAAGATTTTCATGTCTCAAATCCAAACATCTGTCTAAAAGATGGTTAAAAGGCAGCATTTGTTCAGTATCTGCAGTTAATACAGGCCACTGGGTTCAGAAGACAAAGTCTGCCATACTTGGGGGAATTAATGAAATACCACTAAAGCCATCAGCTTCTCTAGTCGGTCTTCTTGATGCATGTCCAACACTTACAGGGTCACAGTCAAGGGGAGATACAGAGTGTAACCACCCCAATATACATCATGGTGTTGTAAGAGGGAGTTCTTGTTACAATATGGGATTAATATCTTTCAAGCAGGAGAGAAATTGATTTTGTGCCTCCATCAACCAAGATGAATGCCTTAACCAGACAGGTAGAAAAAAAATAGGATCTGTATCACTTTCTTCTAAGCTTTATTAATGTACTCTTTCCTACTTTTTTTTTTAGTAGAAGAAACTATCAAATGATTTTAAGTGAACTGGACTATTTTTAAATAATCATTTTATCAAGACGGAAAACGTTTCCTGTGTTACACCAAAGCTCCTACACTGAATATAGGCAGTTAACTGATTTCTCCATGAAATTTTTCCACCGGTTCAGAAATTTTATGGAATAGGACCATTGAAACACAGTAAATCACACAGGACTCAAAAAGCTAGCACAGTCTGCCAGATAATCTCAGCCATAAAATAATAATGCTACTTCATTAAGAAATAATCCATTCATTTAAAGACTAGGTATTAATGCACTAAATGGTTCTGCATAGAATTCATATTACAATGAATTTTGATTTTGTGCTCTCTAATATTAAGTAATAATGAGGCCAAGGTACCATTTTAAAACTTCCAGTGTGAAGTTATGCATTAGTTGCAATGAGACATCTAGCAAACTTCTCAAAAGTTTAATTACTTAAGTCATGAAAAAGATGGCTTAAGTTTCAAGAGACATCTATCACAATTACACATATGCACTGACTCTCACTCACCACTAAGATCAGCACATTGTAAATGATAACTCCTCATTGGGAAGTACCAGAAGGAGACATTTGAGGACGAATATTTATGAAGAGGCAAAGCTTCATTTAAATGAATGAAACACAGTATTTACAGCAGCAAAACTTCTGACCGTCATATTTCAACTTCTTCCATTTTTTTTGTGTTCTAATGAAAATGAGTGTTTTAAAATGCATCCTGTTTTGTAAATAGATGTTGTTTTGTTTGTATACAGATTCATGTAAAATATGTTTTTCCCACTAAAACAGCTGAATCAGCTTCAGTCAACCAGATTTTTTTAGCTTAACCTAAGCATAAGATTTTTGAGCCCAAACAGAAGGTTGGAACATTATAATATGAGGCAGAGATCTTTAAGGCTGCAATTCAGTTGATGCTAACAATAGTTTTTACTGTGGAAAAAACAGCAATAATAGTAAATTTCATTTATGAAGTGCTGCTCTCAGAGTTCCAGGAAGTTCTGCATCCCAAGCAAGTAAAAGCAACACAGGAAATAGATCTTTTAAATTCTGCATTAAAAAGCCAAATACACAACAGTTTTCCAAATATAAATAGGAATTTAATTTTATTGTAAAACATACAGTAAAAGCTCAGACACTCACAGTCTTCAAAGTATTTTTAGGACAAAGTCATGAATTGGGATATTCTGACCTAAAAATTATACCAATGGGAAAAGGAATAAAAGAAAAATCTAAGAGCTAGGACTCAATATTGCCAGTCCTTATAAAAATAGAAAAACAAATGCAAAACTTTAAAACAGAAAACACAATCAAAAGAAGGAAATCACTACTGTATTTTTTGGTTTTCATGCATTTTTCTTATATCTATAATTCTGAAGAAAAATCTTTATCTTGGCAAAGCATTAGACCAGACCATATATATATATGTGTGTCACTAGTGAGTTCTGCAGGGTTCCATCTGTGGCCTGTTCTCTTCAACATCTTCATAAATGACTTGATTCATGACTGGAAAGGATACAGATCAAGTTTGCAGACAATACAAAACTGGGAGGAGCTTGACTCCCTCAAGGGCAAAGAGGCCCTGCAGAGAGACCTTGATAAATTTGAGTACTGGGCAGTCACCATCCATATGAAATTCAGTAAGGGAAAGTGCTGGATTCTGCACCTGGGATGGGGAAATCCTGGATGTACAGACAGACACAGGAATGGGATGCTGGAAAGCAGTTCTTTCCCATGGAAAGGGATTTGGGGGTCCTGGTTGATGGCAAGTTGAACACGAGTCAGCAGTGCCCTGGCAGCCAGGAGGGCCAGCCCTGTCCTGGGGTGCACCAGGCCCAGCATCACCAGCCGGGCAAGGGAGGGGATTGTCCCCTCTGCTCTGCACTGGG
>VZUI01040122.1:0-42789 GCA_013401135.1 Cettia cetti | reverse complement strand
CGACCAGCTCAGTGCAGCAGCTTTTATTGGGGGGAGGATCACAGGGGAGGGTTCAGTAGACAACCAATGGGGAAGGAAGGGGACAGGTCTTAACACAATGTCAGTCAACATAGGAAACCAATAACAGTGGAACAGGAGGAGGGTCCCCGGGGCCCAGCCAATCACTCGACGCCCTTCGCAGAATTCTCTGGAAGGAGAGGAATGGCCTGGGTTGGAGTGACAAGGAGAAGGGGAGGAGGTAATGGGGAATGACAAGTGGGGAGGATCCAGGGACAAACCAACCGGGGACAACAAAAAGGGGTACATGGAACAGTCCATCGGGGTTACATATAACTGAATTTATAACTTACAGGAAACATAAACTTTCCACACCACCACATACTTTCATTGTGGCATTCTCTCATGTATTTCCATTGAAGCACAATAGCTTCTCCCCTAGTTCATGATCCGTGTGAGAGGCACAGGTACATGACTAGACCTATGATCACCTGAAAGTAACCCGGAGAGGAAGCCACCAGAAAGAATTCGCTGTGTTCCAGCTGCTGAAATAAAAGTGGAAGATAAAACCTTCAGAGATCCCACCTTCTGCCTCTCCAAAGGCTTATTCCCAAGCAGCTGTGTAATTTGTTATGTTCTCTCCATGGTAACTGATGGATCAGAATTTACTGTAGCCTCTAGTATGGTATAGAACAATACACTGTTCCCACAGATTGCTATTCAAAGCAACTGAGAGTCCTAAATATATGCACAGACAGTTTATACCTCAAAATATATGGTATGCAACCATACTTCTTTTAATGTGAATTTCTTTATTCTGTCTCCATGAATTACTTAGAAGACCTTTGTTAAACCATCCCACTTCCATATGCCTATGAAATCACTTTCATAGCAAAATATGTATTTTGAATGGATAAAATATTTTCCTTCTGGCTTGTACTAAGCATAGGCATAGATTTCTGAATGTCACACACTCTCCTTGAATTTATCTTTGACCAGACCATTAATAATTATGAAGGAATAGTGAATAAAGAATGGTATTTATCTTTCTGCTATAATGTTATCTTGACCCACGGTGTCACAGATAGTCTTGTCTCTGTCTCATTTTGGTCATTCCATATTCACCTGTCTCAAGGTCAATGGGATGATACAATAATGAGAAAGTAGAACAAACAGTGTCTAATGGAAGAAGCATTTCTAAAACCTGTGATGGCATCTCTACAAAGAAAACAAAGGAATGCAGCTTTTTAGCTGAGCACTACCTGACAGATTCAATAATCAGGGGAAAGACTTAATTGATGACATTTCATTAGCATAATGAGTTGAAGCTAGGAAAAGAGAATGTCTTATTAATTAATCAAACAAAGCACGAACTGTTTCAGTCCCTTACTCTCTGCCATTTTCCATTAATCATAAGCCTGTATATTAAACTCATTTGAATTCACTAGGTGTTGAGGATTTCTGTGGGGAAAGTATTGGCAGAGTGGCATGCTCAAGTGAACACACTTGTGTAAGTATGAAGCACATTAGAAATTCATGTTTGTGAACTTAAACTCTCATCTCTGCAGGAAGTGCTGACAATATTTCTTAAAAAACACCATACTTCAGTAGCCATAAATATACAGATGAAAGTTATCTCCTCTCCATCCATTGGTTACTTGGCTACAAGTGTGAATTTTCAGTACAATAGGGAATGCAGGGACTATGCTGACAGCTGCCAGAAAAACTTTTTTATATGTCTGCCATGCATTGGAAAATTTTCCTTATTATTCCCAATAGTATTTTCTTTGTATTTTTTTCTTTGCATTTATATAAATAAAGAAAAGTAAAACTAGAGGTGTTCAGGAGTTCAAAAGGGCTAAATTTCTGCTTGCTGTTGTTGTATTTATTTTGTGGATAATATTTGTAGTCTGTGATGATGACTACCTCAATACATTTTTAGTAGTTAGGAAAATGGGAATAAATAAGGAGTCTTCTGTGGTCTAGGTAAAAAGATGTTTTTCCTTTACATCTTTAGTGTGCTTTTCCATTGGAAGAGAAAAATACATCTGAAAACCAGAGACAAACAGATTTTCACCTCTTTATGGAAGTACTTGTATTGGAGAGGACACATTTTAAAAGTCTGCATATTCAATTTCTACAACTTTTTTATTAATTTTATTTTCAACTCTGTAATTGACTGAGGCCTTTCTCTTTTTGCAGCTGGTAGTTGTAATCATAGGCTTGAGAATCATGTTCCTTGCCTGTGAATCTTGAGTTCTTTCTTAAAACTGGGATAGTGTCAGTGAAGCAGAGAATAATTTTATAGACTCCTTTGTAGTTCAGTCTCTCACAAAGATTTCTTTGGATCCTTACTGATGTGGAGGTGATTTCAGTGATGTCAGATACAAGAGTACATGCCAGCTATCAGTTGTTTTAGAGGAAAATAGCCAACATCCATTTGAGAAAATATGTTTGCTAGCTGTTTTCAGTGGAGCTCTCCTCTCAACACGCATTGATTTCAAGCTCAACTACAGGGTCAGGCCTTTCAGAGATTGGAAGTAGATTCTTATTATATTTTGATAATTACTCAGTCTTTCCAAGATGACTGCAGAACAAGGAAAATTTAGGCATATAAATGTTTTATTTATAAAAAAATAGTTGCAGAGAGTGTTAAGAGCTTGACAGTCATGCTTTTATATTTAGTTACCTCAGTCCTTTATTCAAATATGATTTAGTGTCTAAATATCATTGAAAACCTTGACACAAATATTTCTCTACATGTTAGGTGACAATTTTCATTTTACTTCCATTTGAAAATAGAATCAATAGATTAAGGAATTTCTGATAACCCTTGAATTTAACAGCTGAAGACCACAGAATGGTATTTAGTGGTGATGGGATTTCAAGCACTTGCCACTGCACTTGAATATTATTTTAACAAATATTAAAGTCTGAAGCCAAACTTACAAGAACTTTTTTTTATAAACCAGTATTAATTAATTTAATATTGACAGGATTAGTACAATAGATAGGTATATTCTGCAGTTAGCTGGGTTTGTTTTCAGCAGTAAGGCTGATGCACTTCAGGTTCCTAGAGTTGATACACTGCAGTACAGAACTATATAAATATTACAGTGCTGCACACTTTTGTGCTTTTCATTTTGGTATCCACACTTGCATGATTAACTCTAGTGCCAGAAACAATCCATTTTTATTAAAGTCTTCATAGTCATTGCAGAATTGTGTTTTTCACTTTGTTTCAAAACCTCTATATAAACTTTGAAATTGGCTGCACTATAATTTCAGATCATATGTGTGTTTCTCTATACTCACAGTCATAACATTCTCACAACTCACATGGAAGTAGATGATATCCACACAGCTATTGTGCAACATCTATTTCAGTTTAACCATCGATGGATGTGAAAAAAGAATGTAGAATTGATCAAGAGACATAACACTATCAGCTAGAGGAAAAGAAAAAGTGAATCAAGCAAAAAATAATACATTATTCAAACTTTGTGTGTATTTCACATGGTCCTTAATCTAGTCAAAATTCCTGAATGAGGCTTATGTATGATTTCAGACATGATTTCCTTAATATGAATCCAAAATATAGGTATAAAATGGATTTTTTCCCTAATTATATCATGTAAGAGAGAACATATTCCATTTTTCTTTATTTATTGTTAAGCATTTTATGTTCTGTAATAGCATATCTGGGAAAAAAACCCCCACGTTGTGTTTTAGAAGTTGGTTGTTGGGGTTTTTTTGCAAGAAAAAACTGCATATGAATTTTTCTGAATATTTCCATTGCAAGCTAATTAAGGAATCTATCAAATTCTTGTAATTCAATATCCAGCTTATTCTAATATTAAAATATTAAATATTCATACTTTGTAAATAGGGATTGGTTCTATCAGTGAACAATATTCAAGCAATACTGACAGGAATGTGAATATTTTAAGACTTAAAATTACTTCCTGAAAATTTATTTTTTAAAAGTAATTCTAATCACTATGGAATCTGTAAAGAAGTACAATGAGACAAAAAGTCACACCATCAAAGAAAAAACCTATGTTTATTTCCTCTGAGCAGCATATTTTCCTGAGGCTGCAGGAGGGTTTTGTGGTCATTTAGTAACTGGGAATTGCAGATATCCTCCATTTGAATGAGTCGCACTAATGGCAATATTCCAACCCCAGCCTCAACATAGATTGTAAAAATTGTGCTGATTTAAATTAAAAAGCAGATTAGAGAGACCTTATTGAAGTGAAAATCGATGAGGGAATAAAACATTGAGTGAAATTTGACATACAATAGTGGCAGATGTTTATAGAATTCTTCCAGTAAAAGTTTTTTGGTCATATCCAGTTAGGTGGGTGTGATGACTTAGAGAATATAGTTGAATATCTCAGAACTCTGTCAGAGAGGCATGTTCCCATAAGATAAGCCACCACAATGGAACTAGGCTAAGTGCAGACAGCAACAGCAATAAGATGGTAATTCCAGGCCTGGTAAATCAGATCTGGGTAATTCATCTGGACAAAAATTCACATGGAAGCAAACTGGGAAAGGACACAGACACACTGGCCCAAGTTGTGGAAATGGCATCTAGATCCCATGGATTTCCAGGACTTGGACTGTATAAAGGTGGTGTCTGCAGAACAATGACACCAGGACCTCCACCAGTGAAGTCCAAGGTGAAGAAGGACCAGTGGGATGTCACAGGGATTCACATGATGGTGATATCTTTTGCTTAATCTCTCTCTTTCTCTCTTTCACTCTCTATCTCTCCCCCCTGCTCAGATTTATATCTCTCTACCTCACATTTACTGTTAAATAAGATCCGTACTATTGACTTCAGTTATGGTCTTGTTTGCACCTTAATTTGGACAGAGGCATCTCTTATAATTGGATCATATCACTGGGTTATGTTTTTCTGCTGGTAACTGATTGTTAGTGCATCCAGCTACCAAAGTGTACAGAAAACAGACACCAAACTAGAAAAGGTCTTTCTCCATATTTTGTTCTGGCGTTGTCTCCCA
Source organism: Cettia cetti (assembly GCA_013401135.1). Taxonomy (NCBI): domain Eukaryota; kingdom Metazoa; phylum Chordata; class Aves; order Passeriformes; family Sylviidae; genus Cettia; species Cettia cetti. Next base: position 37,762 of record VZUI01040122.1, on the reverse strand, counting down.
ATTCGTAAGACATCACCTAATTTGTTACTTTGTGGAAGAAGATCAGCACAATCCTCATAAAACTTTTTGTAAAGACCTGATTTCACAGGTGTTGTGTGAATATGAACACAGAAGTAAGTAATTTGAAAAAAACCCCATAGAATAAAATTCCTACAGAGACTTGTACTTGGAAAAGATTTAGAATTTTTGCATGCACCTACTGGCAGAAAGTCAGGCTTCTCATGAAGGTTTCCTAACTATGGAAAGTGAATGTCTACTCAAGGACTGAGCTTTTACTCTAAATTCCTTTTGCAGTTTTAGCCTGCAGTGAGCTGTTACATTTTAATTGTCCCTGTGAAGTACTGTACTACTCATTTGCTTGTAAGGCATGTAGTAAAATAAATTCATAGTTCCAGATGTGACCCTACGTTTTTCTATTTCTCATAGGAACTTATTTAGAATTATTCTCTCAGCCTTTCTCAATGGGCCTTTATGAAAATACCATCTGTACAGTTAGTTTTCATATTAAATATAAATGCACACATTAAAGGAAAAAAATATTTAAAACAAAGTTTTGCAGAGAGGTCTAATTAGGCAAAGGAGAAAATACTGAATACATATTAACCCCATCCTATAGTATGTTCTAACACATAAAACGCAGATCACTGAAATCAGTGAAAGACATCAAAAATTAACATTTGGCTATCAGAACGTACTGGTTTGGACTATTGAGTTCAGTGAATTCTGATAAATGAGATGTAGTCAAGAATCATTGGATTTGGTATTACGGGTAGCATCTCTTGTCACATGGAATGTGAATATCTGGATAGTAGCACCACATGAATGAAGTTGAATTTCTTTCTTTTTTGCATTATATTATATCTCAGGAACATGAATAATCTCAATATTATGTTATTACTGGAACATTCCTCTCTAGGAAAAATAATGACTTCAATAATTTCATGCAGTATAGAAACAGTGAATTGAGCAGATTAAGAACGACAAAGTAAACATTAAATATTGCAAGCACATATATTCAAGCTGCAATATTTCAACTACTCATAACAAAAACAGTTCCAATAATTGAATTTGTAAGATGTTTTTCCTATTCATAGAAAATCAGATACTTGTAAAAAGCAATTTTAAATATGTCTGGATTTAATTTGCTTTCTGTATGTTATTTATTGCTGTTACAAGTAAATTCTCATTATATATTTTCTGCACAATGTACACATGATAAAGTCTTGATAATATGATTTATTTAAAGTAACAACAGTTTTCAACAACTGTTTTGGAAGTCAAATTAAGTAAAAACAATTATCTTGCTTCTTGAAAAACACCTTACCACAGCAAAAAAAATCCAGTCCTTCAAACACAAACACATTGAATTAAACAGTGTTATTGAAGAATATGAGAATAGCTTGTTTACAAAAAAAAAAATAAATTTATATGCACGTTTGTTCTAATGTCCAAACCAAACTTGGAAGCAAGTTTTGTTGTTCTGAAAAATCATAATTTATAAATATAGGCAAGTAATTATACATTTTCTCACAAGAAACTTTATGAATTGGATGCAAGATGACATCTATTTGCACTTGAGAAAAAATACCAGGATATATTTAATACAACATGTAAACTCTTTCTTTTCCTGGTATCATCTAACCTTTATTATAATGTGATACAGAATGTATACAGAGTATTTCCATGGGATAAAAAAAAGAAAAGAAAAAGATCATTTTATCCAAGGAGAAAAAAATGTCTATGACTTGTGCACTACATATAGTGGTCTTAATAAAAATGACAAAAAAATCCGAAACAGAAATTAATAAAAATAAGTATTATATTTTATTTACAGAATAAAATGCTCTACATAAACCCTATTTGTAATCTGACCAGATTCTATGCTGGTTTTTTTGTGACATGTCAACATTTCTGTGTGACTTCAACATATAAGTTTGAAGCAGCTGTTGCCTGTTATCACTGTGCTTAGTAAGACAGACAACTGAAAAAGTGGCCTCATAAATATTTCTAATACAAATTTATCAATGCTTGCTTTTTTTTTTTTTTTTTTTTTTTTTTTTTTTTTTTTTTTTTATGTTATTATGATGTTACAGAGTTACATTAGCTTGCTTTCACCCAGATAGTAACCTCCTAGAATTTTTTGGCACCTGTTTAATTCTTTTTGCCTGGTTATTTACCTAAGTTCCTGCAACTATAAAACCCAAAATTGCTTACACTTCTTAGTGTTTCCTGAATATTTCAGCACAATTTTCTTCATGGTTGAGAAACATATGCAAAAAAGAACCTTTGTCCGAATCCATTTCCTGTATCTAATTAGGTGTGAAGTTTTTATCTCAATTATGCTGTTAGTAGCTAGATGTTTGGAAACAGACAAGATGATGCCTCAAAGAGCAGTATGAGAAAAACATGTAAGGACATTATATTGACTAAACTTGCAAAAGGACTGAGAAGGGTTTTTTTTAGATCTCACATATGCTGTGAAAGAAAAATGGAATAGAGCCAGAATCCTGACTATACAGAACATTAATCAAAGCATTCTGACTCAATATTCTAATCTGATTTCTAACTCCATAAGAACGTTCAGCAGAATTTTATGCCTGAAATCATGGCAGTGTATCAGCAAACAAAGTAGAAAAAAACTAGCCTTTGATGGTTGGAACCCAATACAGAGAAGATTATGCTAGCCAGAGTGAAAATCAGACAGAAGTCATATATTGCCTATTCACCAATGCATATATATCCTTCAAAGAACAGCAGCTGAAATGAACATATTATGAAAGGAAAGAAATCAAATCTTTTCCATATCTTAAGTATGACAGTCCCTACTGTCCCAGACAACCCTAGCTTGACACTACCTTGGGGTTGGCTTAGCAGATATATACTGGCTTACAGATCTTATAAATGTAAGAATCATGAATTCTGTTCTGCTAATGTGTGCATGTACGCACATGATTCACAATGTCAAATGTAGCTGTTCTGTCAGTGACCACTATTGCCAGTAGCTGATGTTTTACCCTCACTCTGATGCACTTATCATTTGAATGAGGAATCTCAAACTAAGAAAACTGAATTTCTCTTAGAAGGAAAGTTCATTTCTGAAGATCAACAAGACTATGTAACTGGCAATGAATCTCTTGAAAAGCATTTTTGCTAATAATATCCTGTTGATTGGAGGGCAAATCTTAAAAGATTAATGTCTTACTAACCATTATCCATCTTTTTCTTAAAGCCTAGCTGTATTCAGGAATTTTTAACCATTTCAGACATGTTTATTCTGTCTCAGTTCCTAGATTTCACATGTGGCCAAGGCAGAGATATCTTCTATAAAATACCTTTGGAATGTATTGTTCAATACATAATTGCTAAATCAGTGCACTCAAAACTGAATGAAAATGATCACACTCACCATCTGTTACAATCTCTTCAGATGCCAGCTCCAACTGGCATATTGACTGATGGTCTGAGAATATCCTCACAGTTTACAGAGAAACCTAGAAATCAAGAAAATCATGCTATTCCTAGGTATTCATATCTTATCATAATTTTTAATGAGAATAAAATAATAATTTTTACTGTCCTCATAGGCATATTTTAAGGTGACGCTTAGTTTTTAAATTAGTTTTTAAAACTGTTTTGAGATCTTGAGATGAAATCTTTTTCAAGCTCAACACTTTTTACATAAATGCAAAGTGCTGTTTTTGAATTCAGCTTATTTGCACTATAGTGAACCTGAAGTATTTCTCATTCTCTCACTGCATCTGTGATCTTTTGCTCTGTGATGATTTTTGGGTTGATATGCAGATTTCTTCTATTTTTTTCTCCATTGCCAAAGTTCTGTTTGGGTATTTAGACCCATCTTCTCTTGTTCTTCTTTCCTTCATTTTCAAATTAGTTTCCTAAACCTAGAAGTCAAATATATTTTCACTAAAATTTGGATTCTGTGATACTTATTTTTAGAGTATTGTGTCCAGGTTATATAAAATAACAGTTTTATTTCTCTAGAGGTCAAGACTCCTGCATTTTTTCAAGACAGATAGGTAATTAGGTGTGAGGGAAGCTGCACCTAACTGCACACCATCCATAAAGAAAAGACCTGTTCTTAATTACATTAAAAATGTGAACCGGATTCATGCAAAGATACAAAAAGGAGATCCTGTCTACAGTGCCATCAGTGTGTTAGAGGTACACCTAATTCTGTTTTAAACTAGAGCAGTTAGATCAAGTCATAATCTGTCTGAAGCAGCACAAGGCTCTAACCTTTTCTTTTCTACGACTGTTATCGCTTTGTAGAGCTCTCAGACAGCTAGTGCCCATTTTAGTGCCATACTGAAGATGTGCTTTGCCCTTCCTTTCTTCTTAGTGAGATTTAGTAAACTGTTTCAATAGCTCCTTAGCAGCCTAATTGATACCAGGAAATTGTTGCAGGGAATGGCTGCTTTTCCCTGAGAATCCTCTTAAGAAGCAGATAATATTATTTCAGCTTTATTGCATCTGAGGTTTCATATCACCTGCAGTGCAAAAGTGAAATGACCATGTATCAGACCAGAATTACACAGACAACTTCTCTGCCTTTCTAACATTAATTAATATGAAGCATGCACAATAAATATAATTATTTGCCATAAATTTAATATGGTTGGAAGTTGTCTACCTGATTCAATGAGCTACTTTTAGGAAGGCACTTGTAAAGTGAAATTTGACAGAGAATTGCTGGCTTTTCTCCATTTACTTTTCCATATTTTTGGACAACTATATGGTATCCCATTTTTCTTTGACTTTCATTGAAATTTGATCATTATTTTTCCTTCTATTATCTTTCCTTTCCATGTCTTTTACTCCTTTTTCCTTCCCTTTCCTTTGCCTGATTTTGTTCTGCATTTTGGTTCTTCTGTATCTCATCATATCTGGCAGTAATCAAATTCCAGTTCTCCCCTTGCCTGAAACTCAGAACATTCCTAGTAGGGCTGAAGCAGTACTGATGCTATTATTAACTTCTGTCTGTAAAATTTGAACATGCTTGGTTTTACATGTTTCCATATATATGGTTGATTTACTTGTAAATAATATTGTGAGGCCTTGCTTTAAAGTGAACATTGACATCCATCTATATTGAAGCATCATGTAAATTGGAAGTGACTTCAAAAGCAGAAAATTGTAAATCTGCATAGTTTAGTCATTAATCAGTTATTAATCCAGTAATCTTTATATTCTGAGGGTTTTTTGTAATTGACTATTAGGAAAAAGAACACTGTTGGTTGGTACTGGAAATACCAGTATGGCATTATAGATTTCCAACATTATAATTCAACTTCCACAGGAAAAAAAAAAAAAAAAGATTCTTAGATTATGCAAATCTGAGATAGTTCCCTTGACAACAGTGGTGAATGTGAATTTGCACTACATACATGTTTTAACTACAGTATTCACTGATGCAGCAATGAGTCTGCATGTAATTCTTTCACATCATTAATTTGCTTTTAATGTTGTTTCTAGCTGATCCTAAATGTAGTATTGATTCAAACACTATTATTCCTGTACATCCATGTTATCAGACCTTACTGTTAACGCTGCCCTGGAAAGCGATCCCAAAGAAACTGGTACCCATTTTAGAAAGAAAACAAAAAATTCAATTAGAATCTCATTTTGACAGCAACATTCTTGCAATAAGATCTTCAATATTATAATTTATGGATTTTCTTTTATTTGCTTCACTTAAACTTGATTTCTTGCTATGCTAGTGAAGATCTATGACAAATTTCAAATCAATTCAATCAGAGGGTTATATTTATTATTCTGACTCCACAGTCTTCGATGTCATATTATATTAATCTGAGAAATTTAGATTAACTAATGTTTCCTTAATTTGCAAGCCTAACTCTTCTTCCACATACCAATCAGATTAACATAACTTGTTTGATCTTCTTGTGGAGAACATTTCCTTATGCTATTCCTGTGTACTTCTGTGTGTCTGTCCATATGGTTAACAAATCTGGTTGAGTCCATATTTTGTTCACAACCATACTGTATTTTAACACTTACTATGCATATATGTTTGTACAAGGGGAACAATCTGCCTGAAAAAGATACATTAAAGGTATTGCTAGCAGTTGGTTTGGAATTCATGCTGGGAAAAGTATTGTTACACAAGATGTTAGAACAGAAACAGTGCCAGATTACAACCTGTCATTACGTAGAGAGATTTCCAACTGTTCCCAGCTAGAAAACAATGGCTTTACAACCTCCTAAAAGGAGTCAGCCTAAATAAGAAACAATCAAACGACATCAGTCTTTCTGATTAGGGGACAATTATTGAGCACATTAAACAATGATAGAGATGTTCAGTTTTAGGGATTTGTGTACTACTTTGGTACCTCTATGCTTGGTGGATAAGGGTTTATGGCTTGACCTGATGTTGTAATCTAGATGGAGTATTCATTTCATATTTATGGAAAAGAATGCAAGTAATATTATTCATACTACATTCTATTATTGTAAAATATAGATTAGATTGAGTTTGTACTTTTCACACTACATATAGAGACAATTTTGATTCTGGCCCAAAAAGCTTGTATGATCCCACAGTCAATGATAATACTTCTCACATTCTCAAAAATCTATTAAATACTTTAGGAAATTTTTATAATAGCTCCATGAGAAGCATGTGAGAAAGTGTCTTCTCCATATTAGACGTATTTCAGCACAGACTGCCTTATTCTTTCCTGATAATCAGATATTTATTCATGAGCATTTCAGGGTTCACTTAGATTCAGAAACTGTATTTCAGCCATATATGTAGAAAATGTCATCTAAAAAATGGGCTTTCTCAAAGCAGAACACTAATGTCCTTCCTGCTGTTACTTATCTCTCACTGTAATCTCATGTCCCTACAGGAGGCACCACTCGACCAGTCTATATAATGACTGTTGTTGGCAAATGAAAGCATGGAACAAATGCCAGCCCTTCCAAAGCCAAATCCCGTCAATGCCTGCTCCCTGGTTGGCAGAGAGCACCCTACTCAAATGCTAAGAGGTTTGTTGGCTTCACTGTCTGCTATAATTCACCTTGTTACGGAAGAAAACAGCTGTGCTATGATCATGTGCTGGAAATATGCCATAACAACTCAGTGAGTTAAAATCCCAACTTGACTGCTAGTACTAGGATTCAGTGTCATGACTGCTGGTGGATGAATTGTAGAGTAATCTCAAGGGGATAGAGTGTAATTGATTACTCTTTAATGCTATGTCTGGAACAGAGTCTGCACTTGAAAATATTTATTGCATGCACAATTAGCACAGCACTGGCATTTTATGTGTTCAGAAAGCAGAGAAGTCAAATGAAACTTTTTATTACATGCACAACATTACACACACTGGTAGGATTTGCTATCCAGTTGTCAGATAGAGATATTGACTGATCTACCCATGAAACTCTGAGGGACACCAATATATAGCTGTAAAGTAAAATAAGCCACCTCTATTCCCAGAAGGCATCTTTCTTTCTTATCTAATATGGGCATCAATTCAATATCATGTTGTGTTAAATGTTTTGCTATAGAATCACACTTAAATATTACATAACCAAATTGATTAATGTTCTGAATAGAAAGATATTAATTATAAAAATATACTGTAAGCTAGAGTTGGGCCTCCAGTGGCTTTAATCCTCTATTTATTTCAGTTAATAATAGCCTTTAATTTTAGGAAAAAAAAAAAGAAAAAGAAAAGTTATAAAGAACAACTCAGGAGCAATCTGTTCCCAGTCTGAAGGTCACCTGTGAACTTTTTGATTCCCTGAAAAATATTCTCAAACTAGTTTCAAGGCAAAAACTTGCACAGGAATTAGTTTTCATAGTAAAATAAAAATATGACAAAGAAAAAAAGAGAAAAAATTATAAAAGCAAGAAGACAGAGAAATTGTATACTGTCAGATAAATGACTGTCAGTTTATCTAGCTAAGTTTAGGGAAATCTAGGTATGCTACAGTCACATATGTGGATTGATAAAATATCAGATTTTTTTGCTTTAACAAAATCATTTAAATATAAGAACTCTGAATATGGGAAAGGAATGCATTTTTACGGATATGTATTTTGTCTCTTGAATATCTTCTTCATCGCTAGTAGTAAACTGGTCAGTTCTGTTTTGTGTGTGTTATTTTTGTAATACAGCTATCACTCTCTAAAGCTTCTTGGTATGAAAAAGTGACTTGTATTTTCTCAATAGAGAAAGGAAAAAATGTGAAAAGAAGCAAGAAATATTAGTTTGTTTCTTATGCTTTCAGTAAAGTCCACTGAAACAACTTTCATAGAAGACTACCACTTTCTGTGATTAAAAGTAAGGGAATCTGGACTTTAGCACAAATATTTCTTGCTCTCAGATTAGTTTTTCTGGTTTTACTCCAAAATTAAATTTGTATAGTATTATTACAGGGTGGTATGAAAGCAGCCAGTTACACCTTGAATAGTATTCTGGTTCTAGAAAGAATATTCAGACTACCGGGTCCATTCAGTTCTTTAAGTCATGAAAGCTGACCAGTGCTTTGGTCATAACTTGTAACTTGAAAGCTCCCTTGTCAGCGAGTCACAGGCTAGCAACCTGGCACCTTGGAATCCAGTGGAAATGATTCCACTGATGTGACACTTAAGAAGTCTTCTATTGTTCACAGTTATGTAGACTCACTGCATGTGATGAAGTGCATCCCTTTATGCAGAGTTGAAAGCATTCAGAAGGCGTTGGATGCCCAATACATCATAATGCACCTGACAGGAATCCAAGGCAGGAGGCGCTGAACTGCTTTCCTTTGAACTGTCCAGCTGTGCTCAAGTTGAGCCCTTGTTCTGGCAATTTACTATAGCATGTTTCCCTGTATTTTTTTGAGTACTTGCAAAAAATACTAAAATCTTGCTAATCAGTATACTATTTTTAATTGCTAGCACAGACATTCATTGCTAATGAGCAAAACCAGTACTGAGATCTGTCAATGAAAACAGACATAAAGAATGCTAAAATTATCCATTTGGATATTTCAATATTATTTTTATACTAAGTTTTCAAGAGTACTTTGCAAAGGTATTAGTTATAAGCTGACAATGTACAAAATATACAGGCAAACAAAACACCTTAAATCTCAGCTGCAGTTCAAACACTGGTCTAAGACCAGATGCTAGAGATGAGAAAAGGCTCTTTCACATATTACTGAACTCCCTCCACAGTGATGCTTAGGAGCTATAAAACCTACCTTCTCTGCAGTACTAAACACCAGCAAGGATTCGTACTCATAGGTATTATAATCTGCTTTATTGAGCAAAGGGAGTTTTATCAATTGCCATATAATGTGCTTCACTGAGAGGCTGATATATTTTACTTGCTTTTGATTTTACAGGCCAAAATATTTAGCATAGCTTCATTATAAATTAACAGTTTAGCAAACTTCTCTGTAATTCCTGTTAATGTTCAATATTCTTTCTCATAAAACTACAAGAAAACAAAACTACCACCCAAAACCTTCAAAAATCTTAGAATCATAAAATAGAGACATTAAAATAGTTTTAATCATAGCCTAATAATTTTCTAGTTATGAATTATCATCACAGAAGAATATGACATATTTACACTGTCATTTTTTAATAATTTCTTTTTTTTAAGAGTGAAATAATGCAATTTGGTTTTAGTAAAAGGAATCATTCATATTTGTCCATGGAAGTGATGATACACAGTATTTTATGAACACTTTCATCTTTAATATTTTTAATGGGTGAACTTTCAAAGACTGAACATTCCCAAGCAAAGGGTGAATAGATGGAGTTAATATGACCTTCAGTCACCAAATGAAGACTTGCAAATGTCAACCCTGATCATTCCCTCATTCCCCTACTAAACAAGATTCTTCATTGATAACTTATAAAACAAGCAAAGGTGGTTCGTGTCATAGAAGGGTCATCAACAATGAAGAGTGACACCTGATTTACATTAAAATTTCAGGCTGGAAGTGTCGAAAATTATCAACACATGATCAATTGAGTGGAAATTTGAGCTTTCTGCCCTGTAGATTCCTAAACTTGAGAAGTACAGTAATTTTAAAGCTTTAGATACAAAGGTCTAAATAAAACTATAAGTTAACCTAAACCTTCTACATTTGCTTGCAAGTAATATCACTTTACATAGTGCTAATGAAGAGCTACTTCAAAACAAACATTAAGTGGGATGTCCTAATAAAAGAAGACTTGACTGAATTCAGTCTGAGCACAAAAGCTTTTTTTTACTTGTGAGAGCTCAAAAATCCTTCATGAGTTTTGTAGCTTTTTCTCTGCCATTGTAATTAAATAATTTCTTAGGGTTGGGTGAGAAAGTGATATGGATTCTGAAAGATAGATTGAGGTTACAGGGTAGTCTGCCTTGAATAATCTGCCTGGTAAACTACACTGCTAGCTAGCTCTGAAAACACATAGATTTTGGTGCTTCTCTGACACTTGCACAGCATAGGCCACTCCTATTTGGAAGCTGTACATAGCCACAACACTTAAAAATCTCTGCAGTAGCTGATGCTACCTGGAGACCAATTTTAGAATCTCCAGTGAGAATATAAAATGAAGTCTGAGCTATCAGCGTGGTCAGGCAACTGGACAATATTATATTATGGGAAAGCATATCAATACACAAAGACTTTCTTCGGTGTGAGTATGATTTTCAAACCTAAGTGAAAATGCTTTCAGACTATTATAGAAAAAGATACAAATTCTGAAGATCCTTGCTGTATACAAGTGCCTTTCTATTTCTTTGAAATTTTTCATCACTTTCCTTTTCTTACTGTAAGAAAGAAGACATGCACAGATTTTTTTTATTTAAATAACAGCATTCAATGAAATTTTAAACACAGGATCTTAAAATATCATTCATACAACTATAGACATATGTCATGGGTCTGTTTTGGCAAACTTACAATATATTAATAAATACATCTTGTCTCCATCTCTTGTTGTCTTTAATTAATCTTACAGTTCAGCTTTCCTATAAAATGCAGTCTCTCTGACAGAGTGAGACTGTTCTAGTTTTGCTTTAAAATCAGTGACCACAAATGTTAAGTTAGAAAGGTGGGTCATATCTCTAATAATGACATAATCTTGGCTTTTATGCCATATTCAGGGACATCTTTTATTTGCGGTGCACCTATGGAAATATGTATTAAACCTCCTTTCTCCTTCTCCACTTTTTTCCACATACTTGGATGTACTCTGTGTTCACCTGAAAACAATGCTCTGACAAATTTAATTGTATGTTACTCAGAGAACAATTGGTGAACATGTTGGCTTTTTTCGTCAAGACTCTGGATCCACAGATCTGACCTTTGGTTAAAATGTTATCCTTTTACCTGTGAGACTGATGCAAAATAAAGCCTTTTTTTTTCCTTCCCAATATCACTTTCTCCCTTGAAACTATTAACACTATGCTGTTTATTTATCTAGGCTCCTCAGATTATTTATTGATAATAAGCATTAAATATTTCTCAGAAGATCTTTATTTGGTCTAAATCTGCAGCTGTATTAATTTCATTGGTGCTCTGTCAGTGTACCCCAGCAGAAGTTATAAAGCACAATATTTAATTATAAGAACATGCTCGAGAAGTAATAAGCACCTCATCAAAAGCCCTCAAGGTCTTTCAGAAACATTAACTGAACAAGATTTATTTCACCAATGTGTGGTAGACAAGCATTATTAGATTCCCTGGTGTTTTCTTTATCAAAAATTTGAAGCTGTTATGTTTATAAACTGTTTCAAAGGATTGGAACTATATTTTAGAGAAAGTGGATAATAAAATGTTGTGTCTTAAATAGCATTTCTAAAATAATTACTGAAGTTAACAGAAAAGTTCACTCTTCTTTAACTTTCCCAATCAGCACAAGTTCTACCTGACCACCAATAAAATTGCAAAGATAACATAAACATATATTGATGAAGGAAATTCAGCTAAATTTTAAAAAATTGCACCTGGCTGCTTTTTAGATCCGTGATCAGAGTCATTGCATTGACCCAGAGATGTATGGGGGCTCTAAAGATACAAACCACTGATTGAATGAGGAGCTGTGTGATGTGTGTGTGCGTGTGCACATGTCTGTGGGTGTGTAAGGCTGGAAGGGTTTTTATAAAACTTAGTTTAAAAGAATGACGTTGAAGAGCTCTACTTAAATTTAAGTTGGATAACTAAGAGAAGTCTCTGATCTTTACAGCCCTTTCATAAACCAGGAAGCATGAAAAAGTTTTGTATCATATCTAAAAATATGCTATCTACTTAGACGTACTTCCACTGTTTCCACAAGTCATCTTGATAGTAAGTTAAGCTTGCAAGGTTGCAAGGCCCGTTGTTTTAATCATCAAGTGTATTTCTTTATCTACCTTTTCAGGTTGCCTTGAAGATCAATTTTCTATCTATCTCACTATCTGTGTCTTCACACCAAACTATTAGTTCCTTCTATTCAATATTTCTTCCTGAATAATCTCCATTATGTTATATCTAGGTCTATACACACACACACTTTTTTTTTTTTTCATTTTCTCACTCTAATAATTTATTGTGCCTAATTCACAAACCATGCATACAGTAATCCAATCCTATCTAAGAAAATACTGTTAATTTACTAACCAACCTCCTCTTTGGCCAGTTGTCCCATTTAATCCAATGTTTGCAAATGTACAGTCTTATATCATTTCTCTCTTGTTTTCAAATAAAGAATAAAGATGGCATTTTTAATTTCTCTGTCTTGCCTATCTTCCTCTTCTGGCATACTGATCATATCTCTCACTCTAGTTTCCTCTTTCAATATTTTTCTCAAATATATCTCCATTCCGGTTCACTCCTGCTCTCCTGGGGAAAAAATAAAAAAGAAAAAAAAGGAAAAAAAAAATGTACTGTTTTCCAGTGCAGAGCAGAAAAGGCTGTAAAACAGCCTGTCTGGTTTTCTCCCCTAATGGCATTAAATGACTCAGCCCACTGAGATCCTTATCTCTTCTCCCTCATCAAACCTCATCAAACCATGGTTTTCCAAAGTTTAACTTTACAGATTCCTTCTGAACATATGACTATCATTCTTGGAAAAGAAAATAGGCTATTTGAGACAACATTTGGTCAGTGAAACAGACTGAATGTATTTTTAGGCATGGTTTGTTTATAACCTAATTTTATCTCATTACTTTACAAAGGTGACCTTGTTTTAAAGCTTTTACCACCTGACATTATAAAAGTGAAATTCTTTTCAAATCTCCTCTGTTAATGTGTTCCTGCTCTGAAATACATGCAAGATAATATTAATATTCTTCTCACAAAATACGTGCTAATTTCCTTGCAGTGAAGATAGAAAGCATTTCATTACATATCACAAACTTCATTTATGTGGAATGAGTCACCAGGCCTTCTGAAAAGCCAAATGAGTACCTAATCTCTAATGCTGCCTTTAGCTATAACATCAATCCTCCCTGGTTCCACTCATCTTTTATCAGCTATTCAGTTTCTAAAATTTTCCATTCTGTTACAAAATTGTGTTGTTCATCTGTCAAAACAGCTTTATGGATTTTCAATATTAAAGCATCAGAAAAAAAAAAGCCCACAGAAGTACACTATTTTTTATTAGAGAAAATTGAACCAGTGTAACGAAAAATTATTAACTCTGTTTTACATAATTTTGACAGAATTAACTTTATAAAAGTCATATTGCTGATAATAAATTCTGGGATCACTAATCACAGATATTATTTTCTGACTTTTTTTCTGCTGAAAACATACTGTAAGAGGTATTTGATGTATACAAATAAATATACATGTATGGTAAATTATTTCCACAAAATATAACTGATCTATAAGATCTAATTTTGCTTATAAACTAATAGAAGCTACCATCTGTAAGTTGTTGTACAATTGAAAACAGGTGCCTGAGACCATGCAAATGGAAAACCTAAAACATATGAGAAATTATTTTGGAATTGGTCAAATTGATCATTAAAAATATTTTAGCAAATAGATTACTAAATGGCCAAAGCAATTTATGATGACTAAAAATTAATTGTGTATTTTGATTCAAGCTTCCTGCATAATTTTTGCTGAAAAATTAGTGAGGAAAAAATGCTGAAAAAAAAGTGAGGAAAACAAATTTCACTCTGAATTCAAGAACTATTCCTTCTTTCATGCAGATTCTCTCCCTCTGTTTCCTAAAAGGATTTTAACTCATATTGCCAAATTTTCAAGTTTTTGGCCTATTGGCTAATAGTCTATAAAATAAGTGGAAAAAAAAAAAAAAAGGAAAAGGAAAAGGAAAAGGAAAAAGGAAAGGAATTTGAACTCACATGTCCAGAACTACAATTCTCCTGAACAGAAGAATATAAAATCAGAGAATCAAATAAAAATGGTTGAGATATGAAGGGACATCTCAAGATCATCTGGTCCTTCTTTTTGGATTATTAACCAGGTTAAGTTTCTGCATGGATTGGCTGTGAATATCTTATGTCCCAGTGTATTAGAAAATGTACACAGAAGACCAAATTTGGTTTCCCTCAAGCAGAAAGGGGTCTCCTAAATCTAATTCCCCTACACAGGGAAAGAACCATCATCTTCCACCTGATCCATAAGGGCTTTGTCTTCTAATTTTAGCTATGTTAAATATATATATGCATCTTCTAAGAGAACTAAATATTGCTATTTGATAATACATAGGTCATATATTCATTTCAGTGAACAACATAAACATAACAATAAAATGCTTGTTTCTGTTAGATGTAAACTACTACAGCAAATTTTCAGCGGTTTTTCATATTAAAAGATAATACAACAAACCCCTAGGGTCTGCTAGTCTAGATGAGTTAAAAAGGAAAAAAAAAAGATTCAGTTTGTTACCGCAGAATTAAGAGAAAATATAATGAGAAATTGAGGGAAAGAATGATCTTGTATAAACACAAAGAAACCATTGAGGGGAAAAAACACTGAGAGAAATAACAGCTTTAAAATTTGGGAACCCTTTCCTTATTTTTTCTTCCAGAATGTCATACATACATACATAAATATGTATCATATTTAATTTTATCCTTAGCAATGAGTGTTATATTCTCAGGAGTTATTAAGATGTATATTTTTTTGACTCTTCTATGGCTTCTTATAAGAAGAGACTGACACATAACTGCTAAAAAGCAAGCTGTTTGAATGGGTAGGCTGCCTTCTTTTAATGAAGTCTTCTCTAGCAAAGGGCACTGCTAGTATAAACTTGGATTTTAGACCATCCTTTTAGGTAGCCTAGCTGCCTTCATGCCATGCACAAGGTGAGGAGATAAGTGTTAGGAAGGGGCAGGCTGAGGAACCATTTCCCCTCTGTGCTCAGGTTATGAGTAGACCATGGGACACCGGTGACCAAGGGGTTACAGCAGAAGTGCAGACACCCTTGTGGTGCTCATTTTTACCAGGCCCAGGGCATAGGGCTGTCAGAATAATGAGACCATATCTGCCTTTCCTGCCAATTGTGTTGTCAAAGACAAAGAAGATACCTGCCTAGGGCAGCAAACAAGCAGCAGTGACATATCCATGCTGCTCATTTTGCCCATGTTTGAGTGTTGACAACAAAGGCCAGCAGCCACAATCTATTCTCCACTCCAGAGTTCCTCTTCTGCTGTATTCCAGCTACGCTCTTGTCCTCTCCCTCTTGGGACAGGACTCAAGAAATGTACTTTTTTAAGAGTCCTTGTCCTATTCAGTTGCCTAGTCTGCATAGAAACAAGCATTTTTCTGCAAGTACATTTTTGGCTGAAGTTTCAGACAGGGCCATCATCCTTACACAGTATTTTGCCCAGCTACATGTAATTAAATACACAGAATTAATCCTTGATTGCTGACTTACACCTTTTCTAGAGAGTGGGGAAAAACCATGGAACCAGAGTGGCAAATCATGTCTTTCCTACTCTCATATTTTTAGGTGAGGTTCTCATCCTCTTGAGGAGAATATGACTGTATTACCAAAGTCTACAATACTAAGTAATAATGCAATATTCTTTGAATGTTCTGACATCATGTTTTAATTACCGCCTGGGAATGTTTGCTGATGAACTTGCATGGAGTTCCATGGAGTCAAGACAAAGTCCCTAATGTGTGTATGCAGTAGCAGAAGAATGAGGAATACAAGCTATGTGTGCTTCACAGACTAATGACATATATTAAATGAGTGCTGGCTAAAAGTTACAGAACAATAAAAGGCTATATTGGCAAAGTTTAACTTTCTTAGCTTTTAAAGAAAATGCAGATACTTCCTCTTATTTCTGATTGGTAATAGCCTGTAAGAACACCTTGAGTGAGAAAATGATTTTCTAAGAGCATTAGCATTTAAAGAGCCTTTATTGATGATCTGAAGAAGTGCATGTAGTATATTACCCTCTAAAAGTCTTGCTGCTGGTTGCTATTTTTAAACTAATGTATTGATAATCAAGAAGAAAAAGTGTGTTCTGATTTAAAGACTATAATCTTTCTTTTGTGTCAGTCAACTGCATTAAGATCATTTTGTTTTCAATTATCATCTTTCATTGAGCACCATTATCTCTCATCAGCCCCTGAACAAATATCACACTGTCCATCTTCCCAAGCAAGTGCTCTAATTACTCAATAACTGCAATATTGATTCTGGAAAACCTGAGTCTTACTGGCTGGCATACCAAGTTACTAACTTAGAATTACAACAATTGAGGAGAGGTTTTTCTAGTGTAGTTCTAAGCCAGAGGTCACTTAAATGAAATTTAAAGCTTTCTCTCCTTATTTGATGCCTAGTTTTATGTTCTTTAATCAGATTTAAATAATTTGCAAACTGAAAGCCTACAGCTTTGTAAAGCTTTGTTGGAGGCCTGCAAGGCTTGACATAAGCAAAAGCATATCAGAGGTTGCACCACCTTTTCATAAGACATCTGTATTACCAAGGCATCATATTGTGATGAAGAGGTAGTCCAGAGCAGAGCATCATGCAGTCATGCCCAGTACATAGGCAATGCTTTCAGCTTCTCATTTACAAACCTGTTTTCTCACTTATGTTTCACAGAACTTTATCCTCTGCAATGCTTCTGATGGCAAGCTACCAGCGCAAACCACATCTCTAAAATGGAAAACCGTTTATTCCTCACTTGCATGTGGTAGGACATGGAATCCATTTTTGAAAAGTCTCACTGAGACACTTATATACTTTTGCCAAATATTCTCATGTAAATTAAAAGATCACACCAGAGGATGTCTGTGAATCTGACTTTGTAGATTCAACTGGGGAACTACAATGCATGCCAGACAGACATGGAGACTGCAGCATCTCCAGCAAATTCATGACAAAGGATGCTTAATACCTGAACCATGCTATTTAGAAACTGCCTTTACTGGATGAATTCCTTTCTGATTGTTGTTTCTCTGAATGGGCTATTGAGCTGTTGATTGCAAACAGTACCATGATAAAATATTTGTATGCAGAAACAATGTGTGGGGCAAGAGCCTTGCAGGTGGACTTACATGAAATAGTTTTTCTTTAAAATCTGCAGGCTGCCGTCATGTAATTTGGGTATATGGGGAGCTAGAAAATTTTCATTCTGTTTTGTAGGAGTGCTTCAGCAGTCATTGATCTGGTTATCACTGATTTAAGTGTCAGGTTGATTGTTTCACTCTTCACTGTTTCTTTTTTTTCCTTGTGCCTAGTTCCCTACACACTGCTCCCCCTCACAAACTGACATTTGCAATCAGTATGCATTAAGAACAGCTGACTCTCAGAACCATTTTGTCTATCCTTGCTGCCGTTATTATTTAAGGCAATGACAACATATTTATTATGACTACAGAAGCTCTGAGAACACATGTTGTAAATGGACTGGCAAATGCACACTGGAGTGAGCAAATCAGTACTGTAATCTCAGTTCATTATTTTTATACAGCAAATTCTGTAACACTGTGCCACAACAAAACTGACTCACCACTGACAAAGTCAGTCTTAAGACTCTCACCTGCTGTGGAAGATTTTGCATTTGGGAACCATCAAAGAAGCCCCATAACAATGATACCTATCAGAAGTATGTTGTAGTGTCACTGAGATGTGTTGAGAGCTGGACACCATTTTGGCCACAGCTCTAAATCTATGTAATCATGCCTGGGACCTCTTCTGAGTGGTTATAGCTTATTGAAATGGAGTATTGATAGTCATATTTTACTTCATTTTTTTTTTCTCCTCAATGTGCATTACAAAATAGTTATCAACAAGGAACTAGAGTTCTATTTGTACTCTCCTCCAGACTCACTTTGTTTGAACCCTACTGATGTTTTTCAAAGGTTTCTAGGGACCTATATAACTGTGTGCTCTGCAGATTTTGCTGCTTCTATAAGTTATAAACAAGTGAATACAGTCATATCCCCAGAGCTTCCAGTTGCGTATTGGAAATTACCTAATATTTGCTAATGTTGCTGTTATCATGTCACACTCATGTTACAAATTTAGAAGTTAGAAGCTAATTTCTGTGGTTATTAAAAAGCTACATCTATAAAAATCAGATTCAAATTCAGCTCTTTAGGGCACTGAAATAGATTATAGTACATTTTAAATAATAGTATCCGTAGAAGAAACAGTTTATAATAGCTGAATACAGAAGGCAAAAACTGAATTTCCAGTTAATTTCAGAAGGTTTCTGTATGGGAAGGTTGCCTTCATAGGACAGCTACCACTAGGGAGTCTTATACCACTGAAGGAAACTTATTCAGACTGACACTAGAAATTAACTGTGAATTTAGATAATCAGGCATAGGACAAACAAAGCAGGAGCAGATCAAGTTTTGCAGCAACTCTTTATGTATTTTGGGCCCAGCAAGTTCCACACTGGAGAAGAGAATGGGTGACAGAATTCATGACTACAGATTTGGACCACCTTGGGCCCAGGCTTTTTCACTGGCTTTTTTGCTGCACTGTGGCAATATGAAACTTCTACATTTCAGAAGACTCCACTCACCATCTTGACAAAGCTCCCATCTAGGAGAGGGAGACCTTTCTCTGCTATCAGTATGACCTCAATGGTGATTTACAGCCTAAAGAACCAGGCTAAAAAGTAATTTCCTGCTTCCTCTTACCATTAATCACTACCTCCAGCTGAGCGTGAGCTGCTCTTTACCGTCCTGGAAAGTAGCAGCTATTGGCTCCACCTCACACCTGAGCCAAATATCTCTCCATGTGGTCACCTGGTGAAAGGAGAGGAAGACTAAGTTTTGTCTTTACCATTAACTGGGAAGATGCAATTAAGGGTACTTATCCTAAAGGACAGTGGTGGTTCATCACCTGAGTTCTCTTGTCAGTGCCTAGTGTGCAGCAGCTAACAGTCTAGAGCTTTTCTCCCCCATAAAACCAAGGCAAAGAGCCAGGTCTGGTGGGGTTTTGGGATTTGGGTTTTCTTTTTTCATTTTAAACCAGGAATAGATCCTGATAATTTCTGCTTTCTGTGAGAGAAACAGCATGATTTTTGTTCTCTGTTGCAGTGGCATAACAGTAGTAAGCTGCTCAGATGTAAAGTGGCCTCTTATGTATGTATTAGTGACCAGGCATGTATTAGTTCCTTCCACGTTCTGCCAAAAATAGCAGCCAAAAAGAAGCTATCTCAGTTCAGGAACTAATCTGAGCAATTATTATCACTAGTGCCGCAAAGTCTAATTCCTGCTTTTGTACTGATGACATGCATACCTAAATATACTCTAGTTTGGATGAAGTAGCAATACACTCACTTGGCCCAATCCCAAGGTTCTATTGTATAATATGGATGTAGGCAGAGAGATAAACTCAGTATTATTCATTATCAATTCCATTAAATCATTTTTTTCCCTCACTTAATTATTTTCATGTCCTGATTGTTTTTCTGTACATTCAGTGTATAGTAAGGCAATGTGTGATGGAAGGTGTGCAACTTTTTAGAGAATTAACATACCAACAGTTCTGCAGTAAATTACAGAATATGCATATCAGCAGCAAATTAGTGAGATGTATTACTCTAGGTGAATTTCTTCTGGACCTCTAAAGACAATCTAGATCCAAGCAGCAGCTAAGCTTTTCCTCACAGCAGAAGTTAGACAAGATTGTCACTGATGTAAAGTAATGGTCATAACTTTTGCAGGAGCCAGTATGGTCTGACTGTGAAGAGCCTGAACTCAATAAATCCTGAAACAGGTTGGCATCCACCAGTCAGGTGAAAATCTGCAAGCTCCAGCTCACAGGTTCCACTGCATGCAAAACTCATCAAGATGAAGACGTCCTCATCTCTCACAAGTGAAATATCTCTAGAGCGCAGAAGCCTCAAAACTAGCAGGGGCTGGAACACGCTTTCTCCCACAGAAGATGGCTCCTAGTTTCCCCCATATTCTAGTTCAGTAGGAGCTGGTAGGAAAGCAAAATATTCCAGTGAGTCTGAGAATGAATGACTGTCACCCCCTGCTACGCTCTTGCTGAGCTAAGAACCTTAATAAACGCGATTTTTCCCCCTACCATTCAGGTAATATTAGAATTCTGTACTGTGCTGATAGGTGACCCAAATTCCTGATGCAATCAAGAGAAATCTTTTAAGCTGCTTCAAAAGTCAGTGTGTCAGGTCATATACCCGTGTTAAATCAGTATGTGCTTTAAAACCCCCCTAGTGGACAATGAATTTATTTTTTTATTTTATTTTTTTTATCTCGGGGTATCACTTTATAAGAGAAAGCGGCAAGATTTATGAATTTATGCACCTCAAAAGCACCTTCTACTTGAGTAAAACTTCCATACAGAAATGGAATTGTCTTTTTAATGTTCCATCTGATGTTCACAAACAAACTCAGAGCTGAAGGATTGTTTTCCACTCAATATCATTTACGTGAAGACTAAGGACATCAGGCTAGTGAGAGATGAGAATAAGATAATAAACTATTCAAATCATAACAGAACAGAAAACTAATCCTGTGCCATATAAAATTGTTTCACTTCTATTCTATCAGTCTACCTTGTAGACTTTATCATACAATTTAATTGCTTTTCTAAGTTTCCAGGGTATTTTTTTGTGTATTTGTTTGCTTTAATTTCTGCATTCATTAGCTGTCTGTGAATGTTGTTTTTGGCTTGCTGCCTCTTTCCTGCCCTAGGGAGTATTTCTTAGTGGCTAACAGTAGGTGCTGAGTCCTGAAGTGTCGATTCAGAGCAACGGAGACAGGTGGGCCGTCAGCAGGAGTAGTAAAGTGATATGCCACCATAAATAGGAAACTGTGACAGCCTGCAGAAGCAATCTATTTTTCCTTTCAAACTTCAGGCATAACAGCTTCTAAACTCTCAAAGTCAGATTCATGTAGGAAAAAAACCCCACCATAGTTTAGAAATCAATTTTTTATTTAAAGAAGTTTTCCCTGTTGTGATATTTAAGTATGTATGTAGGAACAGTTTAAGAGCAAGAGAACATGGTAAGTTGCAACACATGGAAATTACAACGGCTCTATTTGGCAAAAGCTTTTCCCCTCAGCCTTCCCCCACTTGGAGACAATTGCAAATGAGATAATGTTTCTCCTTGGATAAACAGACAATGATTTAACATATATTAGATGATACCCTAGATAGGAAGAACAAACTAACACAATATTATTTTCAGTATTACTAATGTTATGTTATCGTTTAAGTTTTGTCATTTTTGAAGTCTGCAATTGTTCTAAATGAACTTTTCTTCCTCCCCCTTTCTCCTAATTCTCACATAACTTGCATATATTACTTAACTGTCATCAGCACTGAAGAGGAGGAAAAAGAAGCTCCTCAACCCTGTTGAAAAAAAAAGTCTGTTTCTCTCTTCTTTTTTTTCCTTAATGGCGCATTTAAAGACATATTAAATATTTTCAGTATCTTTAAAAATATTGACGTTGTATTTTAAATCTTAAAATATGTTCATAAATAGGACTGAATGATTTTTTATAAATGACAAAGGAGTCAAGAAGGTTTTTTGTCCCTGCAAGAGTCGCACATGCCAATGACTTGTGACGTGCTGATAAGATAGGCTGGAAGCTGCTGCATGCATAGCAATAATGCAAAGAATCAAGAAAGCTGTTGTTATTCCCTTCTGCAAGAAAAAATTATTTGTTTACTTTGATTTTAAAAAATTCTGCTTAAAATGTTGATTTTCTGTCTGAAAGATAGAAAATACCTGTCCAATTTGGTTGTATGAATCTTTGCTAAGTAGGTATATTTTTGACTGTTTCAGAGAATTAATAATTACTGATAGAAAGGTAACAAAATTTGGCCTAAAATTAACATAAAATATTTGGTGAATACCCCCCAGGAATTTAGCTCTATAACCAAATACTTCAGTGGTCAAAAGGACTAATGTCAGAGGAGAACTCTATTTTTCTTAATTAAAATATTATTATTATGAATCTATGCAAAAAGTAGCCTGGTAATGTAATCCTTTATCTTGTATGGAGAAGAATGTGAAACATTTTACTTGCTTTCTAGTGGGAAATTTTTACTTCTTAAAGGAAATGTCTACTCTGTAAATACTCTCTTGACTTAGACTAATTTTTTCTAGGTGTCTTTTATTCTTTGAATTTATTTTTTGTGACCTTTTCGCTTGTTTGTTTGTTTTCATTTGGTTTTATTTATTTTAGGGATAGAACAGAGCAGTTGCAAATAAAATATCCAGTGCTACGTTAACGGTAGAACATCTCATCTGAAATGATCTCAGTAACTTCTGTGACCACACCATTCTGTCACTGCAGGTGGCTGGCTGGAAAAGAAACAATGAATTGTGTGTACTGTGTGTAGCTTCAAGATACATCTTGGGAGGTCTTTGTATCTTGTCATGAAATCCAGCCTGTAAAAAAAAGACTAGAGCCTGTGATTCTAACCTAGGGTTCCCTGGGGGTCGCAAAATTGCATTTCCTAATATTCATAGTTGGCTGAAAATTGATAGTTTTCATCCAAAAATGTTTGGGGCTTTCATTTCCTGCCAGAAACTTAAATATTATGCAGGACAGAAGGAGAAAAATTGACAAGATTTGTTTTATTTAAAAATTAAAAAAAAAATAGGTATTTTAATTTTATGTCACTCAAGTATCTCCATCCCATAAGGAAATCTTTTGCTACCTGCTTCATAAATCTTTCTGCTCATCTTACATCAAAAATAGAGCAAAACATTATATTTAAAGCTTTAAAAGAAAACAGAATGGTGGTTATAGGGCTTAACAGTGAAACAGAAGGATATAAAAGTTGTTTTAGAGAGGTAAACCAGAGCAATTTCTACCAGTGCATTGCTGGAACTCTAAGACCAAAGTTTGGAAGAGAGTCTTTGTGGTAGAGGTAGGGGCTCAACAAATACGCATTCTTTTTACAAAGAGCTTACAATCAAACTAGAAAACAATTTGCCAAGATTAAAAGGAGTGTGTGCCACACAAATTAGTCATTTCAGAAATTTTGACTATGGTTACCATAGTATATTGGTCTCCGAACAGAAAAGAAATGGAAAAAAAATAGGCTCTTTTGAAAACCGAGCAGGACTATTAAGTTATGCAACATTAAACATAGACACAAGCTCTGTGCCACAGGCAAAATCCTGTTTCAGGTAATAAAGATACATTAACTGCTGGAGAGGGTGTTATGCAATAACTGCCATAAGAAAATGTGATGAGCTGTGAATTTAATAAAAACTTTTAGATCATTTTTACTGAATGCTGTGTCCTTAAATAGGTGTTTTAACACAGTTCTTGTCAGAGACACATTTCAAACAAATTGTGACTTATCTGTGTTTAATAGTAACAGGAAAACGGTTACCATCTTCTTTCAGGATGCCCTGAATTCCCTGCAGGTTGACAATAGTTTTATTGTTCTTTCTCACTCTGAATTCCTAATATACTAGGGAAAAATTTTGGATTAAAAATATGACATGTAAATTCCAAGTTTTCTCAGTACTCTTTATTTTTATCTTATTATTTACTAAAAAGGAGAGTGTTCCCATTATTTTACTGTCCTTTTTAAGCCTTGATTTGTCTTCTTAGATTCCCTCAACTTTTCTTTCTTTCTATTTGATACATGTGGCTGGAGATAACTTTCATCAAGACCAACTTTCTCATCTTGGTACAAAAATTTCCCATTCCTGAAAAGTTAGTTGAATTATTGCTGCAGAAGAAAGTCCTACAGGATCCTGGGCACCACATTTCTCATTGTGAGAATCTATATTGTATTTTTAACATGGACTGGTATTAAAACTTGATTTCTATAGACATGCTTAGGTAAAAATCTTAGGCCTAGCTTTGTCTCAGAATCACAGAGTGGTTGAGTTTGAAAGGGACTTCTGAATAACATCTGATCCAACTCCGCTGCCCAAGCAAGGCTACCTAAACCCAGTTGCCCAGGCCTGCTCTGGCAGTTTTTGAATGTGTCCTTCCCAAGGACATTTTATTTATTTTTGAACTTCATGAGATTGCTGTCCACTCTTTCTACAGGCAGCACCTGAATAGACTGAACTCTTCTGAATATTCACAGAACATGTAAAGAATATGGCAAAATTACCCTACCCTTAAATACAACCACAAGGCTCCAGGAGCCATTGAAGAGTAGGCAGAGAACTCTATGGACCACATACTATGGTATCTATTGTAGTTCTGAGTATAAGGGAATGAAAAGCCCATCAAATCAATTATTCCTCAGGCCTGTCATGTTTTATCTCCCTTCATGATCAAGGGAGAGAAAAAATTTTAATACTACAATAAATATAATAACTATAATTCCTCCACAACTATGACTATCTCACACACAGGAGATGATTTGAAAACAGTTTAGTGTTTCCACTGCAAGCCAATATACAGAATCTGATTATTTTTGATTATTGATCTTTACCTAGTCTTGTGCTGTTTTCTTAAGGAAACAACAAATTCATGATGAATTATAAACCAGTGAGAGATGGGGTATTTTGGGGTATTTTTTCTTGTTGTTCTTGGGAGTTAGTTGTTGTCTTGAGTTTTTTTAAATACATAGGAATTTCACAGAAGCCTATTCTAACCTATTTGACATATGAATTCCCTAATGGCCCTTGGATGCTTGCCATATAAAATTCTGGAGGAATGTTTCTGAAAATATTCTGGAGGTATTTGTTCCCTTGTAAATGACTATTCGCTTCAGACTTCTTAATGTATTTTATTTCTTGTTTCATTAAGCTATTTTTTAGTGTCTGCTAAAAAATTGTACCTGAAACTTAGAACAATACTGAAGACAAACTATTTCCTTACTTTTGGAAATATAATTAAATGGGAATTATACAGAATGGATTTATATGGAGTCTGTTAAATTTGGTTGAAAAGTTTCCTGCAATGGCAGTGGAATCTATTAGGCAAAATATTTTTCCACAAAAAGGGACAGCACTTAGAAGTTCCAGAGAAATATATTAAATATGATTCCTAGTATTTTTTATTGCATGTATGCACAGATACCCCCAAAACATAAAATTACTGAAAATTTTGTTGATGTTGTTTAAATGTCAGAAATATAACACAGAAAATGGTAAAACCAACAAGCTGTATTGCTGTTGGAGAAAACCCTCAACAGTCAGCCTGAAAGAGAATCAGCTTTTGTGCCGAACAAAAACATTTGATAAAGTTACAAAGCATTGAAACCATATGAAATATTGGACATCTTTTGGTAATAACAGAGGACTGGATTTTTATATCTGGTCCTTCCTTGTGGAACTCATCTTAGACTGCTCTCCTTCCTGGTAAAATCAGTCAGGGAGCAGGGGTAAGAGGGCATACACTTGTTTTGGCCTGGTCACTGTGTTAAGAAACACAGTTGGTGCAGAGTAGTGCTGTAATTTGCTGTGGATACAGGTGAAAAGAGGAGGCAACTCTACTCCATGTGTCCTGTGGATTAAGCTTTACTTCCCTTTCTGAGCCATGACTAAAAGTAAAAATTAGTACACTAAATACAACATAAATGAAGAAAACTGAAGAGATGGACAGTTTTATCACATATATCAGAACTGTTTTGAGTCTCCAGCTACAAAAATCTGAATTAATCTCTTAGGGAGATGGACTGGTATATCTTGAAATTTAATTTGCACAGCCTAGAAATTTGTAGGGTGTATATAATACTTTGTCTGATCCTAGAAAATCTGTTTCTTTTGTGCCAGAAGCATACTGGCACACTCAATCTTATTTGAACCTGAAGATCTGGGACAGCCTTAGCAGAAAAAATGCAAAAGAGAAACATGACACGAGGTCGGTTCTGACAGCTTAAAACTGTGGTATCTGAAAAACCAATGAGATCATATGATTTCTCAGAACATGCAATGGGTTATAGGAAAATACAGCCTGCAGGCACACTATTTGGATATATGCCCAAGACAGACAACAGCATATGTTCAAGCACAGGGACATCGGAGTAGTGGAATAGAAAATAGCTATGTGCTTATCATGAGATGTGGGAAAGCTGACAGGGGCCTGTTCTCTCTGGAGGTACTTTCAGGGGTTTGTTACTGGTGTTTGGTACTAGGCTTCCTATGCCATTTACATATGGAATGGAATATACAAGAGGAGCGTTGGATCACCTTCGAGCAGCAAGTACTCCCATCCAGTAAACATTGAGCAATGTTAAAGACTAATAAATAGTCTTGATGGATCAGCAGAAAATGGTAGGATTGGTGGTCATGTAATTGTGTTTCATTTGAGGAAATGCTTGGTGACTAATGGCCCTCAAACACCTACATCCATCTGTGCATCACAGTTGATGTTACTTATTGTGTAGGATGAAAAACCCAATTTTTTTAAGATGTGCTGAGGGATCTTCCTTTTGCTCTGTATTGGAATTTCTTGTTTAGGTGTAAATCTTTACTCAGCAGAAGCATGAGAATGTCCATAAGAGAAATATTGATGGATTGAAATATTGATGGATTTTCTTTTCCGTTTTATACTCTTAAAGACCAGTATTTTAGCCAAAGAGCATATCTGTCCTCTTCCTCTTGCACTCAAACACATAAAAGCTAGGGTTGATAAAGCAATGCATTTACATTCTCAAAAGGATAGACTTGCAGAATGAGTCAGGCAACACCTGTAGCAAAATACTGTTTCTAGTACAAAGGTAGAGCTGTATGTCTGAGACAGGGCTTCTCAGTGATCAGTAACCCAAAAAGCAAAACATCTTCAGCTTCAAATTCTCATATATGTACTGTTTCTTAGCTCTGTCTTAAATTAAATATCTGCACGATGGGAAAATGCCTCCTCCTGCTTGGAAAGAGCAATTAGATGTCTGTCTATGCCTCACTGCGCTACTCCTTGAACATTCCACAAGTTTTGTAGGCCAGAATAGGAAGCAGGGAAGCATGGATTTGAGGATTTCAGTCATTCAGATGGGATGTAGACTTGGTTTTTTTTTAATCTACGATTCTGAACCAAGTTTATAATATACTGTCAATGGACCTGCTGTCCATAAGCCACCAGTTATGCACAGTGGCTAAAATATCCCTGGTAGGAGATAAAACTTTCTTTTGGGGATGACAACCCACACATATGCTTTGAGCAATTCAAATTCAATCACTCAGTGGTGTGATACAAATTCATATTTCCCACCTCACCTAAAAAAAAATTTTAGCTACAGGAACTGCTAAGAAGCTCCACAGGATGTACTCTTAAACCAATCTGTTAAAGTGCTCTACTTGTGTGGCATAATTAAAAAGACTCGTGAGCCTGTCTCTCAAACTAAACAAAAGCTTGGAGTGCTTCTCTGGAATTCTCCTACAGAGGTACTGGTCTCTGAGCTAGGAGGCTAAAAATATTCATAAAGTATTGTTCATGCTTTTTATATTTTCCTTCAATATTTCCTATAAAAGATTGTGCTATACTTAGCTGAAAATAACTGGTCTTTTTTATTACCACTGTCAATAAATATATTGTTTGCTAGGTGCATTCAATGAGTTCATCAGTACAGCAATCTGAACAGAATTCAGACTAATTTTAAGGTGGCTGTTGTGAAATTCAAGATGATGGAAGAAAAGAGTAATATAAAAGTTATCAATTGTCTGGGTGAAAGGAATACAGTAACAAAAAGAGAAGTTTTGCTTCCCTGTCACACTGGACCCCTTTTCTACTGCTTAGCAATGGATAAGTTGCTACTAATTTTGAGACAGGAAACAGAAACAGCAAGAAAGCTGCACACAAAGCTGGTATCACTGCAAGAGTCCTGTACAGCTCATTGGTGCACGGAGATTTGGCCTATAATGAAGTTATTTGCATTCACATGCAGGCCCGGCTGTGTGGACTTCAGTCCAGACTCTGGGAGCTGTTGTTTCACTGAGTCAAAAGAAATTTGCACATGAAAGCCACATCCGCATTACTTAACTCTGCAGCTCACTCAGGATTGCCTTCCTTTTAGACCAAAGCAAATCTAAACGTATGATTAAATCTTCAGAGGATTTATTTTATTTCTTGTGGATAGCTGCTAGACCTGAGAAATTGTGATCAAACTACAAAAAACAAATTGAGGTGTTAGCAACTCTGAATCTCATCTCCATGACAGTAGAGCCACATAACTGCAGAATTTTTTTCAAAGCCCCCCAGCCAGGTTTTCTGCCAGTTGGCAAGGTGAAGGCATTCATCTTTTCAATATATCCCATGCCTCTCCAATTTAACTGCAAACTTTATTCTTATGTGCAACGGAGATTGAAAGGAGCAGGCATGCCTGGTGTTAAATACTGATTGCAATAAATTGAAAAAAACTAAAACTTGTGACACTGTCATATTGATAATCCAAAATTAAGAGTTACACTAGAAGTTAACTCTGGACCATAACATAAATAAGGCTAATTAGCCATACGGTCAATTCTTTTTCCATCACAGATGTAAAAAGTACTATTTATGGCTTCTCAGTTTTAAAAATACATTAGTGATTCTCCACAGATCCTGACACCAATACAATAATTTGCACTTGATATGGAGGTCAACCTGCCACCATTGTGTTTCTGACATAATTTTTTTTTCTCTCACAAATAAATAAATAAATAAATAAATAAATAAATAAATAAATAAATAAATAAAGCAGAAGAAAAAGTCTCAGTGTTAGCAATGTCTGGGGAATTTAGTCACAAACTCTTTGGCTTATTCACCAAACACTTACAGCCCCAGCACTGACAGTGCGAATTCCTTTATAGGATCCTGTTAATGCACTTCAATCCTGACCTGAAAGAACCTTTATGGCTGACAGGATAGTTTAATTTTCATGCCCGTTCAATCTTTGGCCTCTGCATTAAGACTGCCAACAGGGGTGCAAATTAACACCAATTATTCTGATGTTTTATGTACTGGGCTGAGAGCACCAACTCATTTTACACAGGCCATCACCCAGCTGTCAGATGTTAATGACTTTTGGTTACTTCTGTCCTGCTTCAGATTCATCTGAGTAGCTCAGAGTTGAAAGGATCTCTGTTTCATTATTAAGAAATTGACCTGTGCAACCCTCTTATCATTGCCTTTCACAAATTCAAGTGTAAATGTTTATTTTCCCATTAAATAATAACAAAAAACTAGCCTGTTGCAAACTCAGTGTATTTATACCAGTATAGAATTTAACCCAGTCATTTCAGCTGCTTTAGGCATGGGCAGATTTTGTGCCTCAAAGTTGGTCAAATGAAGGAATAGATATGTATTTATATTCATAATTTTATTCCATTATATGTTAAAATGTTTTATCCTGAACGCTTGTCATCTAAAAATACTAGTATGACAGTTGAATATTATGTCCTTATTTCTTAGGATGGAGGAATAATAAAAACATTTGTTAGAAAAAAATTGATTCACTTCACATTCACTATGGAAATTATTGGTTTATGATATTATTTGCTAGCACAGTCAGGACTGTGTTGTGTGGATATCCCTTTTGTGTGGATATAACTTTCCTGTACCTTACAGCATGGATGGCTACAAGATGCCCTTTCCTTTTAACTACTACTAACAAGGATGACCTCTGTCCAGAACAGTCTCTGAAGAATCTGATAGAAGTGCAGTTCTGTGGGCCACAATTTCTGAGGCTTAGTTTCAGAGGCTTAGTTTTTCAGAGGTTTAGTTTTGCAGTCTGCAAACTTATTATCTAATAAAATTATAATACCTGTTGAGCACAGTGTCAAGGTGTAGGAACGATGAGTAAAGCACAGAATGTACAGCACTGCACGGCATTCAGCCATATAAAAGTCAAGGTAAAAAGAGAAGATGAAGAGGTTTCTAAAGGCACTGTACATTCACTTGGGACTTACTCATCTTCAAAATGTTCCATTATTTTAAGATTTTAGGAAGGTAAGCAATCTGTGCAGTAACAGTTAGGACCTAGTTGAGAGAAAAGGGCCAAGCTCAGTATGTACTGAGATCCTTTACTCCAGAGAGCGAGACACTGCAACAGCCTAAGTATTAAAAGGATCATCATCTGCTTGCTCTACCTATGGTCAAGAAGATGAGAAATAGGAGTTCAAATTGAAGAGAAGGTTAATTTATACTTCAGAAAACCCTCTCATGAGCCATTTTTAAGAATACTTTAGAAAGGCTGTATCAGGAAGGTAAGGAAACACCCTAGATGAACTGAATGTAGCTTCAGTTACCTGTCTTAGAAAGTTAGATTTAACAAGATAAACTTTTGAGTTGCCTAAATTCCATTATTTTGTCAGCTGACTACAATAAATGAGGTAAGATAACATTGTTTACATCTGCAATGTTTTACATCCAGCTGTATGACACAGCTCTTTAAGCCCTTGTTCTAACTTAAATGTAGTTGCTAGAGAAGATAACCTTGTAGAACAAACAAGATTTGTGTCTATATTTGGGGTGCTTATTTTCAGAACTTACTGAGTTGAATGTGGGTGTGTGCCACAGGAGCAATGACTACTGCCTTTTTCAAAACCTCCCAGAAAATCACTGTGGTTGCTTTCTTAGGGGCATGTGTTACTGCATAGATTTGGCCTGAAGGGATTCCCACCAGGATGAAAACTTTTAAAACACTTTGATATTCATCTTACATCCATATCTGGGGAGAAAGGCTTAAAGTGATGCTGTTGCTCACTAACCATATTAAATCTTAAGAACTGACAGAGGTCTCTTTCTATCCCTCCTCATGTAGAAAATAGAAAATGTAAGGCAAAAAGTTTGCACTAAAAATGGGTAAATATGCTTCAGGCTTCTCATGGTAAATTTGCTTGGCACTAATGCAGTATCTGCGGTAACTACAGGACATATTTAAAACAAGTAAATGCTGAAATTTTCTAACTGCCACTCTGATTAATTTAGATTTTATTAAATTAGGTATATAGGCAAAATAATTACCATTGGATTATTCAAATCTTATTTATTGAAGATTAACTGTCCCATAGACAATAAAGGTTTCTAAAACAAGTAATAATAGTATTAAAACAGTTTTTATATACACACACAAACCCCCTTTCATTGCATCACAGCATTTATGGCTGTAGAAAAATGCAGCATAAAATTTTGCTGTGTATAGAAATCAAGAAAGAAAATATGAAATAAAAATTAACTGTTACATTTCAGGTATTAAACTGTGTTCTGCTATCCTTGCTCCTTCCTTTTTTCCTACTACAGCTTTTTAAGATTTTGGGGAAAGTATTTTAAAAAAACCTTAATGAATAACATTAGTGGACCTGCCCAGTGAGGTATTAGAACATATTTGTAGAATTCATGGTATCACTGGTAGCACTCTTGACAGCAACTCCACAAGCTTTGATACAAGGTTCCTGACTTGCTCTAGAATAAGGAGGTGTGATAAAAGCCTTTTTCACTGTTTCCAGCACTTCAGACTTCAAAGTATAAAGTTTAGTTATGGGGTCACCCTAGGCAGATACAATGCAAAGCTGTATTACATTAACAATGTGACATAATGTAGTTATTTGCAAAAATATAATTAGTATTCAGCCTGATGCTCTCCACTGTCTTCCTCATAACCACAAGTACTTTTTTAAATGTGGATGCTGCTTTTTATTCTGCTGTTCCTCACAAATATAATATTGCACATTCCAGCAAAAATTAACTCAGCACTCCTTGAAATTCTTCTAAAGAAAATGGGGACACTAATAATCATTACTTTTGATCATCCAAAGTCTCCAGCATGTGAATGGGCTGCTTATTTAGAAACAAAGAGCTGTGGATGTTGAGTTTGCACATGCAGCAGGAGTGGGCAATATGGATATTGCAAACCCTTTTTAACTTAAGGGGTCAAGTTTATAATTAGTAATAGTTTGTATTGCAACTGGATCTGAACATTTCCAAGTCAAAGAGCTTCTTTTAGCTACTGTGTGGGGTAAGAGTACAAGAAAGTTCTTGCCCAAACAGGATAGAAAAATATACAAGAGAGTAAACACTAGACAGTAGAAAACAAATAGTAAGAGCAGAAAGTGCCACTAAAAATTTAATTCCAGTTTTCTTATGTCTTTTACTGCAGCCACAACTAGAATTTGTCCCTAATAAACTCACTCATCTCTATCCTGAATCCATGCCAACCCAGAAATCTGTTTTTATGATTTTTTTAGTACTTTTCATGAGGCATCCTTTTGCATGCTTTTTAGAGCCAGATATAATTATCATCTGGATTTTTCCATTTAAAAATTTGTTCTGAATATTTAAGCATACTGACAATTTTCTAGGCTTAGAGAGTCTTATCTGAATCTCTAAATGTTCTTTACTTTGTTTTTGAGTTTTCAGCAATAAATCCAAAAAATCTGTTAGGTCTTTCCAATGCTTCTTTAGAAAAATAAATCATGGTTTACATCAAGGTTCAACCAGCAAATTTCATGTACCTGTATGATTATGAAGTTTTTGTGAAAGTTTTACAACATTAGTCATTGTTTAAACTCTTTTTTCCATAGACTGTGAAATACTTTTTCAAAATGGATAAAGTATGATCAACAGCGGAGAGCTGGAGTTAATGCTTATGTATTGGAGGGTAATGATGCTTTACCAAAATGAGGCCTTTTCAGGGTTTTTTGGTAATATAAGCAAAGCAATTACACAGTTCGCCATCATTTTTTCACAGAGTTAAAAGGCATTGGAAACAACAGTGTTAAGATAGTCAGTAAAACAATGAGAATTACCACTATCTATCAGAGAACTCAGAGGCTTTTTTCTTCTTTAGGTTTGTTATGATAAATACATGTGATATATAGAAGCCCACTATATAGCAACAATAAGACAATATTTACTTATCATAGCAACAACTGGAAAACTGTTGTAATGGATTACATGAATAATTCAGAAGGTATTTGTAAGACTACCTAACAAGAAGTAAATCTAATAGCCCGTCCAAAACAGGTCCATAGAAATGACAGAATTTTGACTAAGGTTTATCTCCAGCCAGTGACCATGAATAAATTTTCCCATTTGCAGTTATGCAAGATGTTGATATGGAGGCAATGATACTGATTCAGTACCCTGTACTGTATTGGGTCTGGCTGAAATGGAATTAATTTTCCCCACAGCCCTCACAGCTCTGTGCTCTGCACTGGTAGCTAGAGAGGTGCTAATGACACACCAGGGTTTTGGCTACTGGTAAATAGTGCTCACACAGCATCAAGGATTTCTCTCCACCATTCCTTCCTTAACCAACAGCCTGGATGTGAGCAAGATCTTGGGAGAAGGTGTAGCCAGCACAGCTGATCCAAATGGACCAAAGGGATGTCGCAAAACACATGATTTCAGTTCATATATAAAAATGAAGGGAAAATATGAAGGGAAAGGATGAAGAAGGAGGAGTGTTATTTATTGTGGCCAGCATTTGTCTTTCAGAGCAACTGCTACACGTACTGAAACCCTGCTTCCCAGGAAGGGGCTGGACATGGCCTGATGGACATGGCTGATCGTGAGAAGTAGAGAACAAATATTTTGTTTTCCTGTGCTTCTGCTCACAAGCACCTGATTTTGCTTTTTTAAACTGCCTTTAGTTTGACCTAAAATTTTTGGTTTTTTCTTTTTTTCCATCTTATTTTCTCTAGCCCCCCTGCCCCATTCTGAGGAGAAGGGGAATTAAAGAACAGTGTGGTGTGCACCTGGCATACAGCCAAGGTCAACCCAGATTTATTAAGCTAAAAAATAATACAGTATTTATATTACTTTGCATATTGGAGAAAATAAGGTTTGTTCAGATTCCTAGGACTTTAACTGTAGTGAAGATTATCAGAAAGGGTATATTTCCAAAATAAAAATTATCAGGATATTTTTCTGTTTATGATTGCTTTCAAAACAACAAAATTATTGGGCCTTGTATGTCAGCTAAACTCTATTTCATTTCAGAAACCTTGTGCCCAAGATGTTAACATGGAATCTTGCTGGAAAATGGACTTTGACACTGAAGAGCCAGAAATCTCTTTAACTTTTTTTTTTTTCCCCCCAGTAAGAGTAAAGCTTCTTTAGCTTTTGCTGCTTACTTTGTTTTAATCTAATACTTCCTCACACCATAGGAACCATCTGAAAAAAATTCAGGAGAAATTAAAACTGATAAAAAAGTGTCTGGCTCAAAAACTAGTTTTAATATCTGTAATTTAAAAATTCAAAAGGAAAATTGTGAAGAGATGTTTCCCTTTTACACAACTGTGAAGTGTTTGAGAGAGTGCATGAATATGCTGTAGTACAGTGTCCAAAAACTGAGTAATGGCACCACCTGGACACTCAAGGCTGACTCATGTGTATGGCATTTCTTGCTTCCATTGGAAGGAACACATCTCTCCTAAGTACAGAAAGTACTGTTTCCAACTCAGGAAGGGAATGACATTGCCTTGACCTATTATCCAGCTGCCCAGAGAGTAGTTCACACACAGGTCTGAGACTGTTCTCCCAACCAAAAGGAAGCTTTAGATGAATTGCTCATTCATCATTCCAACATCATTAAATCAAGCTCTTCCTCTGTGTTGTTGCTTTGTTACTCCTCAGTACTAGCAAAGAAGCCAAGCTTAGCTAAGGCTAAGACAAACAAGATAACTTTGTACTCCAACCTGTTGTTCAGTTAGCTTTCAATACTTATCTGTCTTATGGCAAGATCCTGACTGGAGGAAGATGAATAGAGTATGTGTTAAATTTTAAGGCTCATGTGTCCATCTGAGACTGAAAGGGATCTGTGCTATCTTTTTCCCTTCTGCTCTATCTAGTACCTTTTTTCTCATGCACAAGTATTCAGGATATAATCAATCCTCATACTAAGAAAAGTATGTAGAAAGAATAGATGCTCAAAAAAACGCACTCCAAAACAGTAACACAAAAAACCCGAGCCTTCTATATTCTATTGCAGAAAAGCAAGACATTTATATGTACAACTGCAGATCTCAGCATTCACACCAAAGAAATCACTCTATCTTGCAATTTTTTTTCCTCCAAAATTGAGCAAAAATCAATTAATAAAGAAGAGGTTTTAGGAGCCAAGCTGAAGATCTCATGAATAGTGTTACAAAATTGCAGTAAGCTACTCATGTGCTTTAGATTTGAACAGTTGGACATTTAAATATGTATTAATATGTATATGTATTAATATGTATAAGTATGCAGTAACTTAAAAATTAAATGGAATATTTGGAATTTTTTTTTTTTTTGGTCTGTCTAGCTCATAAACAACTCAAAGAGTCAAATTACTTATATAAATTTTGTTTTCTGCTCCTGGCTAATGTCAAGTTTCACAATGACAAGAACAAAAAACCTCTATGACTCTCAAGATATAAAAAGTTTCTTCAAGTAATAAACAAAATATCGAATCAGTTTTCTTTGAAAATCATCACTTCTTTTTGTTCTCTCCTTTAAAAAATTGATTGATCAACTACTGTGTCAGTATGCAGTATAATGTGTATTTTCTTTTTACAAACTGATTTAATATATTTTGCAGTTTTAACAACATAAAAAGTACATTAACACATTTCAATCATCAGTTAGGCTAGTGCTGGGGGAGAGTGATTTCACATATAGCAGTACAGCATGTCTCAGCTGTTTTTCCACTGAAATAAGAATGAAATATAATTTTCTTGATATAGAAAGAAATTTCTCCTTACCTATTGTAGAAGAAGGTTATTCCCTTTATATACATTGACTATCTGTGATTCATGGGAACAGGTTTTAATGGTTCATGATTAGATTGAGAAGACAGTTTTCTGAATGTCTAATTAAGTGGAATAGATATTTGTACACTGGATTGTAAGTGACCTATCAGCATCATCTTGGGTTTTTCCTACAGAAACAATTCTGTGACAGTGAAACCTCCTTCGACATTCATGACATTTCCACCTTCGTGGTTCTGCCATGAATTCTGGGGCACAAAAGTGAAACTGAATATCTGAATACTGCTTCCAAGCAAAGACAGCTGAATAAAATAACTCTAATATACCATCCTAAATCAGAAGCACTGGTGGTCCTTTATACCTTGCAATTTATGAAACTAACAAAACTTGGACTTGGATGATTTATTTTTCATGTTCCTTTTTTTGTTCTTTAAAAATCATTATTTTATTTTTCTGACTTCTTCTCTTTCCTTTTCGTTACTTAGATTTTATTTACATCACTCCAGCCTTCCTCCATACGTTTCCACTTCCCTTTTTGTCAAAATGTTCCCTAAGCTTCTGTCTCTTTACCTATGACCTTAGCATGTTCCTCCATTTCTTTTTATCTCTAGTCATTCCATAAAATCCTTTTGTGGATGATTCACTTACTTTTCACTCTCCAAAATAATCTATTTTTTTCTGGTACCCTTATATTGATTTTCTCACAATTATGATCCCAAAGAAGGAATTCCCTCCTTATGTTATGTTCAAAATCTCAAGACTTATAAAATCTCTGTTTGAAGTTATCCTCCTCTTTCTTCTCATTTTCCTTTCCCTCATCCAGATTATCATCTAGTTAAAAATGTCTTTGGACTGTGCACAAGCCATTACTTCATCTATTTTCTGCCAGTTAATCCTCTAATTACATCTTTCTTCCTTCACATCCATTTCATTCAGTTTATTACATGTCATCTACACAATACCCTCTACAAATTTTTCTAGAAGCTTTCACATACTGCTCTCTTTCAGTTGTATACAGTGAGAAAAAAGTTCATGAGTTGTATTGTGTGGCAAGAACACAAGTCAGACTTAGAAAGGATAAGTATTCTCCTCCTAGTTTTTACTCCCTTTCCTGGTTATTAGCAACTAGGATTGTTACAACAGACAATGTTGAGCAGTTTGGGAGGGAAGGTATAACAATGACTATAGGGGTTCATTTGGAAAAAGCAAGAGCTCTCCTTCAGCAAACTCAGAGTTCAGACAACCCTTGGGATTATGGAGCTCCAGTATCTCACAAAGGAATAAGAAATCTAGTTTTTGGAAGACTGTATCCTGTGGTTGTAAGAGGCAGAAGATCTGAAGTGAACTGCTTCAGTAAGGAGTTTTTGTCATGATCTTTCAGGCATCCAAAATTAAGCCTCCTTTTCCCAGCAGAAAGGTATGTCACACTTGGGAAAAAAAAAAAAAAAAAATAGAATCCCTAGAGCCTAAGCATTAAAGCTGACTTCCTGGATTTCTCTCTGCATGTATATATTTTTCTTCCTTTTGTCTTTATTTCTGAATATAATTTAGCTGACATTACTAACCCAGACTGACCTAATCTCAAAAACAAAATTGTTGGATGTTGCTGCAAGATCCAGATAATAATTAGTAGATATTTAAGCAAGGAGTACGGACATGGTATGGTATGGTATGGTATGGTATGGTATGGTATGGTATGGTATGGTATGGTATGGTATGGTATGGTATGGTAT
>VZUI01040121.1:0-38788 GCA_013401135.1 Cettia cetti | reverse complement strand
GCCGGCCCCGCAGCCCGTTAGCCGGGAGGAGCCGGGCTTGGGAGCGCCGCGCTCCGCGGGCAGGTGCGGGGCCGGTGCAAGTGCCGCGGCGGAGCCGGGCCGTGCCGTGCCAGCAGTGAGTCAGGCTGCGCTGTCTGGACAGGAAATATTTTAGTCATACATCCCCTCGAACGGCAGCACATTCCTTGGTGAGGGAAAAATACTCTTTGGGTGATTTTTTTTTCTGTGTGGTTTGTTGGCGTTTTTTTTCTTTAAGCCCAGGGATTGCTGACTTGTTTCATTTCGCGGTGAAAAGGATTAAGCTGCGCTTGGTAACAAGGGGATTTATAAGGGAAAACGGCCAAAGTGCGAGGAAGGGAACTGTGTCACCAGCTCTGGCTCTGTGCAACAGAAACCGAGGGGGCTCCTCGGGCTGAGCACCCCGGATAACCCCGTGCTGTCCCCAAATGTCACGGTGCCAGCAGACAGTGCTCATCAGCTGCTCAAGTGAGACCCAGGAAGATCGAGATAAAGGGGAGCGAAGAGAGAGTTGCACTTGGCTGGTGTGAGGGAAGGGAGAGCCGAGCTCCTCTCCGCCGCTGGAACATCCAGGTTCGGGCACATCGCACCCACCGTGCACATAAAGGCACTTTGTTGTCTGCGCCGATTCCTGTCGGTACAGAGCAGGGTTTAAGTCAGCACCGCACAGGCACTGAATTTCATCCTTCTGGGGTTGTGCTGAGTTGTTGCGGGGTTTTGAATCAGTTGGGGTTTTTTGTTCCTTCCGTGTTTTTGCGTGATGCGACTGCCTAGCTGTGGAAAAATAGTTGCCTGGAAATTGATACTCTGTGTGTCTGCTGGCAGAGGTTGTGTTCGCCTCTGTGTCGCCGGTACATCACCCTAATTGCTATTTTGTATTTAAAACCCAATTTTTAAGTAAGGAAACGGGCAGGCCGAGTTCGTCTCTCCATTCCAGCCAGCGTTTGGGTTTGGGTTATTTGCCTGGTAACGCAGGCAGTGTGGTTATTTCAAGTTGCTCTTCCATTCGGTTGTGTGTGGTCAGTAACGCAAAATGAGCTTCGCTCTTGAACGAGCTTTGTCTTTGTAAAATAATTCCTTTTTTTAGATGCATGTTACGTGGATAATCATCTGCTAGGTTGCTCTGGAGCAATCCTCGGGCAGGTTGCGTTTCGTTCGAGGTGTGCCACTTCCAGGTGTGACAGCACTCACTGTTTGTGACTGGGGTATGTGATAGCACAGGAAGAGATTGCACCTGAAAAACTACGGCTTAAAAAACAGTTTCTTGGTTTATGCTTGGCATTAAAGCAAACTTCTTAAAAAGATGTTTTCCTCTTTGTAGTGCTTGCAAAAATCAAGCAAATAGGAAACATAGAGCTTCCCTGTAGCTGTTTTGTTTTGAAACAGTAAAATAAAGTAATAGCTGTAAGAAGTTTGTTTGGTTTTTAATACTGGATTTTCTTTCTAAAAAGAAGGACTGGTTCAGAGAGATTTGACTTCAGAGAAAAGCTGCATTTGAGAAGACAACAACAGCTGAAATTCACTGGGAAAGATTATTTTTAAGCAGGCTGATTGGCAAGGGTAGCAAAAGCACTGAGCCTCTTGTTGCACTAATACTGCTCTTTAAAGCACATGGCCTTCTTGATCTCTTCAATTTGTGCATTATTCACATATTTTCATTAATTTAGAGAAAGTCGTCACTGAATAATAAATCCATCATTGGGTAATAAATCCGGTGTTTACAAGGTATTTAATTGAGACGAAATGCACCAGCTCGGCTTTCAAATAAGCCAGCAGTAATCTAGTAAAATTTGTCTAGAAGTCTGAAAAAGAATAAAGCTATTTTTAATAATTAATCACAGAAATCTTGTCTGTCACTAACTCGAGGGCAGACAAATTTTTTGAGTGTATTCCTACACCGTGCTGCACAGTCTGAGCCATGTCTACTCATTTATCTGGAGTTTCACATCCAAGTTTTTTGTGCAGTTGAGCTAGGAACGTATGTGTTGATTGTCTGGTGATTTTTATCTGGTTTTGAATGGAGAAATTCCTTCCATTTAACCAAAAACCCCCACAGCCTGCTTTCCAAACAGTGTTTTCAATTATTGTTCCTGAATCCAGCAAGAAGAGAGTTTCTAGGGAAGAATTAAAATCTTTCTTAAGTGCAGCATTTTAACCCTGTTTGCAGTGTTCTGTTCCTGGGCACGTTTTTTCCTGTGTTTCCCGAGAGCAGCCTGTTCCTCAGTGGGGAACTGAGTTCCTCAGTGGGGCTGGGCGCAGGCTCCAGTTCGGAATTGAACAGTTCTGTGCTTTTTGTGGGTGCAGAAGTGGGAGAAGTTTGAGCTGTAGCTGCCCGTGTGTGTTTTGTGTGTGTGTGTGCCCAAACAGCAGCACACAGCTGGCAGAACCTGAGTGTTTGGTGCTTTTGGGCTCGGAGTGTTTGTAAAATGAACATTTTCGGTGTTTCTTCCCTGCCTGGTTTTGTGCCACTGGAATTTCTGAAAAGGGGGAGATCAATGGTTTTGTGTGAAACTGAAATAAAGCTTTTTTATATGGGTGGAGAGCTGAGCTGGCACCCTGGCATAGAAACAGCAGGAATAAACAAGCTACTAACACAATATTAAGGGGGAAAACCTCTATGGATAAAGGTGGCTTGATGAAAAAGAAAAGATTTATTAGTTTACAGAGCGAGGTGTCAAGAATCAGTTTTTCTGAGGAAGGCAAAGCTGACGTGGAAATACACACTGATCCTAAATACTGACATGCTGTTTATTATTGAAAGAGTTTGCAACAGCAGTTTATGAAATTACTAACCTAAGTTATCAACGCTGCTTTGAAGGTGGTAAAATTGAATGTTCACACAGCAGGGATCCCAAAAATACTTTAAAAATGAATTAAGAAATCTGCGGTTCTGGAAATTCCTGAGACTGGGCTATCTGGTTTGAAATCATGACTCTTCTCCATCGTGAAATCAATGTCGGAATGTGTTGGATAATGGCAGTACAAAGATACAGTGTCTGTACAGCTAATGTTGAAGAAAAACCCCATTTCTTTATGAAATAGAATCTTTCCAAAGAAATATCTGCACTGCAGGGCGACGAAGCACAGCCAAACAGCACCACCTCATGGACACGGCCTCCGGAGCTGCCGCTTCCAGCGCCCCTGGTTTTGTCTCCTGATTTGTTTCCCTAAAATATACACACACCTCTGCCTGTGCATAAATACACCGCCGTGCCTTCGGAAATCTATCACTGCTAGAAAATGTAACTTCTTTTTTTTTTTTTTTTATTGGTCTTTCAGGCATCTGATGCCAGCTCTGAGAAACTGTTCAACGCTGTCACAAATAAAGGTAAGGCTGCAATTCACATCCTAAACAGATTTATTTTCCTTTTTTCCCCACACGTTTCTTTTCATGGCAATTTCAATGGGAGATGAAATGTAACTTGTCTTGTAGAAATGTCGCAATCAGCTTGTTAGTGCTTTTTATGTTTCTCTGGGTTTCAGACGTGTTCTGTATGCTTGGTAATTGCTTTGCTTAATATAAAATATAGGCTTTAAATAATGCATTGCCTGCCAGGTCAGAATTAATTTAAATAACAATATTAGGGAATAGTTTATTTTACAAATGGCTTTAATTTAAGCTCATTTAAATAACTGTAAGAGTTTTCAAAATGTTTTAACTTGATTGTTACTCATCAGCTCCGTGATAGACGTGGAATTATGAATAGCCAATTTGCACTGCTGACAGTAATAACCAGCCAACGTTTAGTATTCACAGGATAATAGTCATAAACCATGGCTTACTGTGCTGTGTGCTTTCTGTAGAGTTAATAAATGATAGAGAGGGCCACATTTAAATATTCAGTATCCCATTAATTTCTTCCAAACAGCAATCCAAAGGCAG
The DNA here is from genome assembly GCA_013401135.1 of Cettia cetti. NCBI lineage: Eukaryota > Metazoa > Chordata > Aves > Passeriformes > Sylviidae > Cettia > Cettia cetti. Next base: position 34,887 of record VZUI01040121.1, on the reverse strand, counting down.
AGTGGCTAATGATATAACAGTACATTAAGGGAAAGCTTGCTTAAATCAGCGCCCGTAAGCTGCTGTGCGGAGCTGGGCCTGGAGCACCCCTGTTAGAAAGGCTTTGGGGATCCCTTGGGTGTCGTTCTTGTTTTTAGTATGGTTGGTTTTTTTGCAAGGAGGGTGGAGGGAGCAGCTCCAGGCATGAGTTGCACAAACAAGTATAATTCAAAGCCTTGAAAACGCATCTGGTTTTTACGCCAGTGTCCTGCTTTTCTCTGGTAAAACATGGGAAGTGCCGGGATAAGGGTGAACTTCCAGCTGTAAGCGCAGGGTTTTATCTGATGGGGTTTGGGACACTCCAAGCAGTTTGTGAGTCAGTTTTCATTAGAAGAGGCAGATTTGATTCGTTGGAAATTCAGGTGTGTTTTGTTGTCCAGGTGTGGATTTGCTCAGTATTTGCCCTGTGTGCTTCTCCCTGGGTTTGGCTTGTTACTGCAGTGAGTCATTCCAACGTTTCTCTGTGCCTTTTAATTCCACGAAGCTGTGATGGTTTAACTGGGGACAGAATGTGACCCTGTTACCTTTGGGATTCCCTTGCTGAGCCGCTGCTGCTTCTGAAGGCTTCTGCTGCATATTGAATTATACCTGGATTTAATTGCATTATGGATCCATAGTCCTGTTTTTCATGTATTAGCATCCTCTGGAAGTACAGTCTGGATTATTTCTGTGGTCTAACCAGGTTATCTCACTTGGCAAGCCGATTTATCCTTTCTGATTAATGGCATTTGCAGGTTCCCCAGGCCCCTCCGGAGGCTGAGAATAGGTGGCACAGCCATTAGGAGGGAAGAGCTTCATGTCTGGAGTGACCCCAGGCCCCCAAACTACATGTGACTGTATCTTTATTTTGCTAATTTGCTGTAAAAAGCTTTGGCATTTGAGCAGCCCTTTCTTGGGGCTGGGACAGGGCAGGAGAAGCCACGGTGACTCCACATTCCTGGCGCAGGCCTGTAACCAGGGTGAGGGACTCCTCTCCTCCCCGGGAGGTGACTGATGAAGAGTAGGCCCCTCTTCCTCTTCCTTTGGTTTTCTTTTTTGACTCAAACACATTTCCCACAATCTTATTGCTGTTTACTTACGGAGCTTGATTCGTGGCATCCCTTTGGATGTGAATACCCATGCTTGACAGGGAGCCTTTTCTTCTGAGGTACTTTTCTTTGGTGATTTAGTTCCCTTGAAAGGATTAGGGTTTCTTTGTGTAGCCTAAAATCAACATGGGCTTTTCGAAGCTTTGCTTGGGAAACCGTACACAAATAAGCTTTTTAGTTGATGGTAGATTATTCCTTTGCCCCTTATTTCCATCAAAATGGCATCTTTCTTTTCTCCTCCTGAGTTTCCCCTTAAAGCCATATGCTAATTCCTGTTGGTAACATGAATGACAAGGGAGGAATCAATGCAAATCCAGGTGCGGCCAAACTAGGCTGGCTGGTATTTTCTTTTTTTTTTTTCCTTACCCTCTTTTTTTTCTTTTTTTTTTTTCCACTGGGAGAAAGAGATTAAGGGGAAAGAGAACAGAAAAAGCATAAGGGACAGTTTTGTCAAAGGGATTAGCATTCAGACTACAAAATATCAGGAAAAGAAGCTCAGAAAAGCTCCCCTGTTTGGAGATAATGTCAGTAATTGCTGCCAGGCAGGTGCTGGGCTCTCTGCCGGGACTGGGGGGGCTGTTCCTGCTCTGAGTGCTGGCCCTGGGGAGCTCCCAGTGCCCGGGGGCTGTCAGTTTGATAAATTCTGAGTTCAAGTTCCCTCTCCGCAGCTCAGGCTGTTCGCTTCCAAGCCAGCTCTTCCCCACTGTGTTGTCCACGGCTGCTTTTGCCAAAAGCAATAAAACTCACTGGTAAGAAAGGTCAGATTTGCATTGGGTAAATCATGATGAAACCTTCCAAGCTGCCAGGCTGGGAGGGCTGGACAGGGTGACAGCCTCTGTGTCTGTGGCCACTCCTCTTGGATGTCCTACAGCCACCCATGTCTCATACACTGCTTGGGTTTTTCTTGCCTTTTTTAAAATTAGTTTTTAGGTTTTTTTCATAAATGAAGTAGCAGAAATTATGGCAGCAATGTATTTATGGAGCAGGTACAAATCCTGAAGCATTTTACATCTCACGTATACATTTTGTCCCCTTTCTGTCATTTCGTTGTGGACTTGGAGGCTTAAGATGTGCTCAGGCTCAAGGAGTGATGGATTAGCATGGATGTGTAATGTGGGACAATCCCTTCCTCAGAAACACTTGGAATTTTAAAAAATCCAGAGCCAAGTGAAATCCCCCCAACCCTCTCTAGAAGGGGGTAAAACCCCTTGAGCAGAAGTCTCTGAGCTCCCTTTTAGGACTTGGCTGTCCTTGGAGCTGAATGGAAAGGTGCATCACTGAAACCAGAAGGGTCCTGTGAGCTTTGGGAGGGACTGCCAGTGGATGTTGGGGTCCCTCAGGCCTGGGAGTCCTGTCGGAGCCCAGCTACAGGAGGGGTTGTGGGGTTCCCCCATCATCTCCACACTGGCACTTCTAGGTCCCCAGCTCTCAGTGTGTCTGCAGCAGGGCTGGGAATTTGGGAGGGATGGAGCTTGGTCCCCAGAGCAGGAATTCTTCAGCTGCCACTGAATGAGTGGTCCCTGGTTGTGAATCAGAGCCCTGCATTCCTTGGCTCTGGCAGGAACACCTTGTAATGCTTAAATTACCCAGGGAGATGGTTCCCTTGGGAATCCAGGTGGCAGTGCTGGGAGGTGAGCACTCAAGGGTCTGGGCCCTTGGTGGTGTTTGACAAAGGAGCTGTCAGTGTATGAATAAATGAGATGGAGAAGAGCTGGCAGAGGACAGCATTCCCCACCTGCAGCTCCTGCTCTCCCTCTCTCACTCCCTGCGGGATGGCCCTTCCAGTTGGGATTGCTGCTCATGTGTCATGGAAGGAGCAGAGCTGCCCCACAGCCTCTCAGAGTTTCATCTCAGCACCATTAATCCCAGCCAAAGTACAGTGCTTGTTCCTGAATTTTTGTAACATGATTTCTCAACATAATTAAATTCCATTATCTCTCAATAATTTAAATACACACATCTGAAGCTGCCGAGCAGGCAGCTCCTACTACGACTCTGTGGTTCATTTATGTTAACTCCCTCCTACATACCCTTGGAAAACAGCTTTTCCTGAAGGAAGAAATGAGTCCCAAAGTGGTGAAGTTTTCATTTGTGCTGTATATTGAAGTTTGCCTTTGATCAGAAGCACAATTGGGCTGTTAGAGCTTTTTATGATCAAATTGTTTACAGGATGTTCATGTAAAGTTTATGAATCCTTCTGCTGCATGGCACCACCAGCTGTCAGGGAAATATTTATACTCTCAGCTGGAGGTAGATCAAGGCATCTGGGTTAGGAGGCTTCACTGGTGGCTGAAATACCAGTCACATCAGGCCCTGGCTTTTTAGGTGGTTCTACAGCAATATCCTGCCCTAGAAAAAACAGGCGTGTTGTTGTTTCTCCCCTTGGCTTCTGTGGTGAAGCATTTCTTGAGGATCCTCTACAACATCTGTTTCTGTAAACAGGCAGGGAGCTGAGGCTGACAATTCCTTCCCTGCTGATCCCTTCACAGGAGAGCCTTGGCTGTGGAGAGGTGCTCTCACTCTTAAGTAAACTATCCCCACAGCATCTCAAGTTGGATGTAAGTGGATCCAGTACTCTGCAGGCAGCACATGTGCAGTGTTTACGTGGTCACTGTGCCCAAGGACTGGCTGGGGCTGCCTCCCTCCTTTCCAGGGTCTGGAGGAATCCACAGAACGTCCTCACTCACTTGGGCTATGCTCTCAGCCTTGCTCGCAGTTTTTGGGGTGGCTGCTCCCTCTTCTCACTGGATTGCCTCTTCTTCCCCTGCTCTTGGAGCTCTGGAGCAGCCCCAGCACTGCAGGGAACTGGCCCCAGGCCAGCAAACCTCAGGGACTTCTGAATCATCCCAGATGTCTGGTTTTGTGGCAGTTCTGATGTGACCCCTACAAGTGACACCCTGACAGTGGTGTCTCCTCGCCTTTCTGGCAGAGGCTTCCCTGGTGGCTTTGAATCACTGGTTTGCTGATGTTTTGTGGGTTTCAAATACCTTTTCAGTATTTTCCATGTGGAAGTTCAGTGTCTCATTAGGGAGAGGCTGAGCTCTGGAAAAAGCTGTGGTTTTGGAGAGCCTGGTACCCCTGATTTAGATTAGAAGTGCTACTGGGTCACTTCACTCTTGACTTCCGAGTGAAACAGAGAAAAAGGTTGATAAATGTCTTGAGGTGGTGCTTTGTTCTGCTGCAAAAAGAGTGAGGCAGCTATTCCTGTGCCAGAGAGGCTTTATCTGAGCAAGGAATTTGTTCAGAGCATCCCTCATGGCTGTACCTCCTAAGCACAAACCATCCCGCTCCAGTCCTGCTCTTTTCCATGCCCTTTTCTACATGCTGGTTGTTTTTTGGCTGGACTGTGCCTGCCAGCTGAACTGTGGGGTGCCAGAGCTGTGGGGTCCCAGTGCTGTTCTGTACCTGCAGGAAAAGGTCACTGGATAATGTGATGTGCCCAGAGGGGCAGGTGAAAGTCTGGGATAACCTCTTCCAAAAATTTCACGTTCGTAAGTTGTTTAACTTACAAAACAGAAGCCTGTTGAGACTTCACAGGTAACTTTTAAGTTACTAATTCAAAACAAAAGCAGAAAGCAGCCAACATGGCACAAGCACCTGAAGGCATTGGCTTTTCCTGACCAAAACAGGAGAGGGAGAAGTTGGAAGTGGTGTTCTGGGCATCTCTGCCCCTTTGGGTTGTTATCAAGTACCCTTTGTGATCAGCTGGTGATCACATGCCCTCAAGAGTTCATTTAAGGCTGTGGATTTTTTGCAAAGTCAAGCTATTCCAGGCTAGGGAGCAAAATGGCAATATTTGCTAACACAATTGTATCTAATACAATGGCAATATTTGTTTTGTAGATTAGCCTATATTTGATTTTCTAAAAAAATACATCAGTGTTGGGCTGTCAAATTGTGCTAATTGGTTCAAAAGAAGGTTGAAAAAATCTTGGGATAGGAGTGTTTTGGTGGCAGAGGTCCTGCCTTGCCATACCTGTGGTTGGGGGAGTCCAGGCTGGAGGCTGCTGTGAGATTTGGTGCGTGGAGCATCCTGCAGACCTCCCCTATCTGGCCTGCTGTTAGTCTCTCCCTTGTAATAAAATGTTATTTTCTCTGAAAATGTATGTTTATTTAACTAGGTCTCTTTTTGCTTCACAATCTGGATTCCATTCAGTCAGTTACCACTCCAATTAACTAACAATTATTTAACATTAACAGTAATTACAGACGCCAGTTAAGCGCCTACAGATGTCAACTGTTAGCTTTGTACCTAATCACTCAATGAAATGGAGAAAGTTCAACAAACATCAATTAGCCAAGCAATTAGTATGAGGTAGGAAAGAGCATGTTATCGTGTGTGAGCTGATTCAATTTATTTTATTTTGTCAGTAAAACACACACAGGCAGACAAGCAGCAATAAGTTGCTGAGATTAGATAAAGCTGTATTGTTTTGCTGCTTAGACAAGATTTTTTTTCCCCCTCCTGTTCTCTCCCTTACATAGCTTCACTGTGCTTTGCCAGGCATTTGTTATCTTATCAAATGCATTTCATTTCCACTGGAAAAGCACAGCAATGTCACAGCAGAGGGGCCACGTTTCCATCAGGTGTCACCTGAGCAGAACCACTCCTGCCAGGAGGCTCAGCCTGGCACTGGGTTCAACCTGGGTTTGACCCAGGAGTTAGGCCAAGGACACCACACAGTGGGTCTGTGGCTGGAGGTAGCACTGGACAAGGTGAGTTCCTTCACTGGATTTGTCGTTTAACGTTGGTTCTGGATGGACTCTGGTTCCACAGCCCCTTGCTTGGGTTGTAAGGGCACCACCACAGGGCTCCCCCCAGGCCAGTGGGAGCACCCAGGGCCCAGCTGGAGGGAAGGGACAGCTGGCACAGGGCGTTCCCAGGACGTGCCACTGTCACCCCCAGCCCTCCAGGGGAGCAGGGGTGCCTCCAGCAGCACCATGGAATGGTGTGGGGATTGTGGCTCAAAAAGAAAATTAAAAAAAAAAAAAAAAAAAAAAAAAGGAATGGCCATAAATTAAATTTACCTTTAACTTTACTTTACCGGGAGACAAGTGGTTGATTCCCAGCCACCATCCAAGCTGCACCACCAGCCTCTCTTCTGAGATGGTTTGAGGTCAGGAGAGCTGTGCAGGATGTGCTCAGGGTGTGGCTGTGGGGTACACAGATTGCTCTGGCTTCCCAAACACCCTCCAGGTCACCTCCCGAGCCCTCCTCCCATAGGATTGAATGCCTCCTCACTTGGCACAATTACACAGCCTGGGCAAGGGCTGTTAGACAGCTACTATAATTTAAAAAAGAAAAAGCACTCCAAAATATCCCACACCCTACAGTCTTCACACTCTGGATGTCAGTAGGAGTTTTGCAGGGGTGTCTACAGGAATTGTGGTTTTGGGTTTTTTTTTCCTTTTTGTTTTTTGTTGTTTTTTAATAAAGTCTCAGAAGGTGCTTAAAACCAAATCAAAAAGGGTTTCTGTCTTTTTTTCCCAGTTCTCAGCTGTCCCCCAAACAAGAATGCCTTTTGCCTTCACAGAGGTTGGGCAAGGTTTGGAGCAGTGAGGTCTGGTGGAAGTGTCCCTGTCCACAGCAGGGGTGGAATGAGATGAGATTTGAGGTCCCTTCCAACCCAAACCATTCCATGATTAATCACCACCCTGACGTATTTTAAATGTTTCTCCACACAGAACGATCCCACAAAGTCAGATGTTATTTTATCATGCAGACTGCCCACAAAAGCCCATGAAGTTCTATGAATTAGTTGTTGTTTTCCAAAGTGTGGGAATAGGAGTGGAAAACCACAGCCAGATCTCACTGTTGCTTTCCAAAATTTCAGGATTTTTTTTTCCTAGAAAAAACACAGAGTCTGAACCTGTGAAGAAACTCTTCAGTGTATGACCTGAGTGCAATAATATTTGTCTGAGTAGGGAGAAAAACTGAAATCAAGCTTCCCAGTGAGAGCCACCACGTTCCTTCTGGTGGCAGAGAAGACTTTGTGAAGGATGAAATTTTAATCTGGTGAATTTTTAGCTTTCTCAGGGCTCAGTACAGAGTATCCAAAGGAAAAGGCAGGGCCTGGTCATGAAGGGATGCTGAGAGTCTCAGGGGATGGAGAGGGTTGTGAGAGAGCATTTCTGGGCTCAGGGGGCAGAACCAACAGACCCTGATTTGTCCTTGTTTAGGCTTCAGGTCACTGTTGTGCTTCCGTGCTCCACTGGCTTCAAACACTTGTTAACACCCAGCATTTACCTGAGTGCTCTGCTGGATGAAAGCCACAGGAATAAATTCCTGGGACACTCTGGGGACTCTCAGCCACCCAGGATCACTGAGATGTCCTTTTTTCTTATCCCTACTGGATGTTGGTGACTGAGGGGGCCTCGAGCCCCTTTTGCTGTCCCTGTCCCCATCAGGTCCCTTTCTCTTCCCCCACCTGGCTGCTGCCCTGGCTTTGGGCACCAAAGTTGGGCAGTGTGAGCTGAGTGATTTCTCACCAGAAACCCAAACACAGGAAAAAAAAATTTTAAAAGGGTAATTTTGCAGCTGAGTTGCTCAAGTGAAGGATGGGGTGGGAGGAGGCAGAGCCTGGGCAGGGGCAGAGGGGCTGCCCCCACCAAGGGCCTGGTGTTGTCCAATGCACTCAGTTACTCAGTGTAACAGATTCTGTTTTCCGAGCTGGATGGGACTGGCTGAGAGAGGCCTCAAGTGTCTGAAAGGGCCTTGCACAGTGTTCAAGTGGTTTAAAAAAGCCAATATCAATGTATACTTAGAAAGTGGCAAACAAAGGAGCAGACAAACTGAGTGAAGTGCCCTTTAGAGCAGTTAAGGGCCTTGACTTACAGGTGCTGGGAGAGCGAGGTGGGAGTTGGGAGGGGGCTCCTCCTGCAAATTTTCACAGGAATGTAGAATCCCAGAAGGGTTTGGGTTGGAAGGGACATTAAAGCTCATCTCATTCCCAACCTCTGCCATGGCAGGGACATCTCCCACTGTCCCAGGCTGCTCCAAGCCCCAGTGTCCACCCTGGCCTTGGGCACTGCCAGGGATGCAGGGGCAGCCACAGCTGCTCTGGGCACCCTGTGCCAGGGCCTGCCCACCCTCACAGGGAAAAATTTCTAAGCCAAACATTTTGTTCCCAAGAAACATTTTTCTTTTTTTTTTTTTGGAGCTGAAGACCTCAACTCACTAAGGCTGTTGAGAGTGAGTCCAGGGGAGAGTTTACAAGTCCAGCAGCATAAGACCCAAACCCCACAGGAGCTGGAGTCTGTGTTAGTGCAGCAGGATTTCCCCTGGCACTTGAAATCCTTGCTCAAAGCACAGTCACAGCTTGCCCTGAGCTCTCCAGAGCCACCTGATTTATTCCAACCTCCTGTTCACAGTCAGAGGAGCTCCCCAAACCTCCTGTTCCCCCCTCACCTGTAGTGATTCAAAAGTCATTCACGGCATGGGCCAAACCACCTTCTTCCCCAGCCCCTGTGGGAACCTCTCCTGGGTCACTTTGTACTCTGAGGTCCTTCATGGGGTTTCACAAACATTGGGGGATCTGGAGAACTGGAGCAGCCTGGGCCAGCTCAGGCCTTGGTGAGGGAGATGGGGAAGAACCTGGGAAGAGGGGTGAGGTGAGAGTGCTGCTGAGCTCCCACAGCCATTTGCTGTAGTTCCCAAATAGTTCAAGTTAGTGGGCACTTTTGGAAATTAGAGGCAAAGGAATTTGAGTGGCTGGTAATAGAAAACAGCTGCTGCAGAGCAAGCTGGGTCCTAAGGAAAAATGACTCCTTGGAAATGGGTCTGCCAAGTAATAAAGCCACAAATAAATACTTAGTTCATTTACTAGGTTGTTGGTCCCATAAGCACTGAAACTTCATTTATTAAGAGAAGCAGCGTTTAAAAATCAAAAGCAGATGAGCAAGGCCCTGATTTTGCTGCTGCTGGCTGGGTTTATTGCTGGGGTTGTATGCCTGGAGCCAGTGCAGCTTTCAGCAGGTGTGGGAGCTGCCTGGGGACCTCAGCACCAGTTTGTTCTGTCCTGTGATAATAACTGTTGGGATTTTTCTTTTCTCCTTACCCTTGTTGCTGAGATAAAGGATTATTAAAATCTGACTTTGGCAGTTTTTCAGCGCCAGGCAGGACCTGCTTCCCCTGGGGAGGGGTGGGAAGCTGTGCCAGGAGCAGAGTGCCTTCTGTGAATCTCAGCCTCAGGGGTGGGTCAGCTTTGGAGCTCCAAATACCAGCTGTCCTGGCACCCTGGGGTAGCACTAAGAGACTGTTGTCATTAAAGGATTTGCTCTCCCAAGGCAGATGATCCCCAGGTATTTTGGTTTGGGAGACAGGGAGACACTTCAGGCTGTAATAGGTGGAAAGTCTGATGCTGACACTCCTGAGAGAGAACAGCTGGAATCTTTCCTCTTCCACCTGATTGCATCTAGGAGAGCTTCTTTAGGTACTGTTCTTCAGGTTCTCCTGATGATCTTCTGAGGTCTGAACAGGTCTTACATAGTTTTCATGTGGAAGAAATGGGGTGAACTCCTGGGCTCTCACCTATCTCTTCATCAGGAAAGGCAGAGGAATGATCTTGGTCTTCCTTCTGGTCTTCATTTATTGCCAGAAGCTCAGCCTTGTGTTTCTAACCCCCAGTCAAGTGGGTGTTGATTTGGAGGTGAGGATTGTTGCTGTATGAATAAACCTCCTCCAGAGCCTTTGGGATCTGGGAAAGATTTACAATGTGGGTGGAAAGATGAAAAGCAGTCAGGGTTTTGGAAGGAGCAGAGTGGAAGGGTTGTGCCAGGTTCTCTGAATTCAGGGATGAGAGCATGCTGGGGAGCAATCCTGGAACACCAGCTTCAGCCTCTTTCCCCACTCCAAGAGAAATCCCATGGCTGCATCAGACACGTTTAAAGCTGCTCCAGCCAGAGTAATTTTGAAGATGTGGTTCTTGAGCAATCAGCTAATTATAACCCAGCTCATACTTGAGCAGTGGTGTCTGGCTGCAGATGGGGTGAGCAGCCCTCAGAAGACTCCAGCAAGTGCCTGTAGTGGTCAGAGGGATGAGCTCAGCCTGGCACTGGGATGTCCCTGTGCCTGTGGTGCTGCTCCCTGTGCAGCTGTAAGGTGAGGGTGGTGGGCTGGAGACACACAACACTACAACTTCTCAAGTTCTGAGCAACAGCCTTGTTTTGTTGTTCCAAGCTCCCTTTTATAGCCAGTTTGAATTTCCCAGGCTTGGGAAGCCAACTTGTTGGGAATCTCTGCACTTCCCAGATCCCTGGCCAGTGCTGTGTCTGCATCCAGGGCTTAGGTGGGATTGGCTGAGCTCTTTGTTCCCATGGGACTTCTGGAACTAGCCAGGTCAGCTGAATTGGGTCTGTTATGATCAGACTCACTATGTCCAGGTGTAGACCAGCTGTGCATTGCTGCACGCAGCAAGAGAGCTGTCCTGTCATCTGCAGCCAGCCCTCAGCCACAGCCATGAGCAAACTGCTCCCTGGGACCTGCTCAGTCCAGGCTCCAGGAGAAATCATAGCCTTTTGGTACAGAACCTCATCCTTGACCACTTGAAAGGGTAAAGCAAAACCAGCTGGCTCTGTGGATTGAATTAGAAAACTCTTGTTTCTGTGTTGCAAAGATAATTTTTCTTGTCTAACTGCTGTTTTCAATGCTGGGGGTCAGTGTTCTGTCCTAAAAGTTGGCTGTTGTACCTGCTCTTGTATTTTCCCAGTGGTTTCTCTAGATATGTTATGCCCAAATTAGTGACCTGTGAATTTGTACTTGAAAGGTGCTTATCTTCTAGAGGTATCTGCATAAATATTTTACAAAAATAAATATCTTCTTAAAGTGACCCTCTGGAAGTGTCCAAGGCCAGGTTGGGCGGGGCTTGGAGCAAGCTGGTCTGTCACAATAGGACACAAAATAAAGATGCTTGATTCCAGTCAGAAGGCAGAAGAAAATCAGAAGACTTCATTGTCTAATTTTTAGTACCTTTTATAAGGTGTTCTGATAGACTTAACATGATTGGTAAAAGAGAGCAACACCTCTGTAGTCCCATTGGTGGAACAAGAGAAACACAATCAGCACAGCTGTACAGATTTATGTTGAGAACATAAGTTATTTACAGAAATTTTCCTTGAAAGAAAAACTCTCCTGAGAAATCTTCCCTTGGGAAGAAAGCAGCCTCTGGCAGGCTGAAAACCTTTCAGACTCAGAAATATGAGGTCCACAGTGGTCTAGTGGAAGGTGTCCCATGCAAGGGAGGTTGGAGTGAGAGGAGCTTTGAGGTCTTTTCCAACCCAACCCATTCCATGATTCTGTGATTCTTTAAAAGATCATAGCACAATGCTGCCCTCAGATGCTGTATGCACTTCCTGTGATGCAGACAGGATGTGATGTCGATTTTGGGTAGATAAAGCCCAATTTGATCAGTCAGACAGGTCAGCACCACTTCCCACAGGTGGTGCCCGAGGGTGTCCCCTGCAGAGCCCGGTGCTGTGCAGTGCCCGGTGCTGTGCAGTGCTTGGGGGCTCCGTGGGTGTGACACCATTCACTGACCAGTCCCAAGGACACCAGCTGACACCCACTGAGCAGCAGAGAGGACTTGTGTCCCACCCTCGTGCTCCTCAGGTCACTCCATGCCCTGTGAGCTGCTCCTTGGAGTGATGGGTCTCGACTGAGCTGTGTCTCCATCTGCTTCTGGATCTGCTCTCTGTACTTGATGCTGACTCTTAGTCTGAAGTTATCACTCCACAGACCACCTTTGGCCCTGTTTGCACAGCCCCTCACTCTGTGCACACCAGGCCCACGGCCAGGACTTGTGGGAATCGCTGTAATACAATTAAGTGGTGATAACAATCATCTGGCAAGCTTTTCCACTTGTCTGGAAAGGGCTGGGCAATATGTGCATGTGGGACAAGTCTGTGCATCTTTTGAAGCAATAAAAAAATTAAGTTTGTTGACAATCCAGCCTGCAGTAAATTAACATCTTGCTTAAATAGCTGACAACTTGAAGGAGGGGGTTGGTGTTTTAATACTTAAGTTTGTTTTTTCTGTCTTCACATGCCCTGTCCAGCATCTCCTCTTACTCAAATAACCTAATTGCTCTCCAGCCTTTCAACAGCACATCAGCTTAGTGCCTTGCTGCCAATGTGGTTGTTCACCCTAAGGCCTCATTGTGTTTTGCCACTATATTGGGGCCAAAAATAACTTGACAATACCTGCTTGATACGCAGGTCTCTCAGTGACAAACGTAATTGTGTGAGCTGCCACAGCCCCTGGTGGTAACAGCCACCGCACTTCAGAGAGTGCTGGGACACAGGGGACAGCTGGGGGATGGTGTGTGGCATCTCCTCACCAGCACAGGGCAAGTCATTGCCATTTTCCTGCAGGTAGAGGGCTGGCAACTTGGAACAAAGGCTTAACAAAGGCATTTGAAGAAATAATGATTAAAAAACAGTGGCACTCACACACTGTCATCTTAGGGGGTGTGTGGGTGTGACAGGAAGTGATCCATTCTTGCCTTTTAGTCTGATATTATAATTAATTTAAAGTTGATTGCTGTGCATACTTAAAAATTAGTTTAGCCGGTAACTTGTGTCTAATGATGGTTTTGATTGCTCTGGCAGTTTGCACAAAAGCAGTGGGACCTCTTGAGTTTGAACCGTGTTAATGTGTTACCTGAGAAGGCAGCGATGGCTGCGCCGGGGTCCCTAAAAATGAGGTGTCCCCAGCAGGACAGTCACATCCCTTTGGGGTGGTGACTGTCCTGCAGCCCTTTGGGTCAGCTGGGCTGTGCTAGTCCCACATCCTCGGGGAGTGTTGGGTGCTGCCCTTCCTCACAGCAGCACAGCCCCAGCCCAGCTCTGCTCACCCTCCTGGCACACCCCAAACCCCCCAGGGTCTGGGGTGTCCAGGGAACTGCAGGAAAACACCCTGGAGCCCTGGACTTCACAGCTGGGTCTGCTAGGGAATGGCTTTAAACTGAAGGAGGGCAGGGTCAGATGAGAGATTGGGCAGGAATTGTTCCCTGGCAGGGTGGGCAGGCCCTGGCACAGGGTGCCCAGAGCAGCTGTGGCTGCCCCTGGATCCCTGACAGTGCCCAAGGCCAGGCTGGGCATTGGGGCCTGGAGCAGCCTGGGGCAGTGGGAGGTGCCCCTGGCCATGGCAGGGGTGGGACTGGGTGAGCTTTAAGGTTCCTTCCAACCCAAACCTTTTAGGGTTCTCTGAGTAGCTGATACTGCTAATCCTGCGTGACTTAGTGGATAAAATAAAATGGGTGCATTCACAAGTGTGTGAGACTCTGTAACCTGACATTTCCTGGAATTGCCCCTTTCTAAGCAGTTTTTAACTCCTTTTTTGTGCTTGTGAGTGTGTAGCAAGTTGGGATTTTCAGCCAGGTCAGTCCCAGTGTGTTCCAGCAGCCCAGCAGGGGAGTGAGGATGTTCCTGTTCCAGTGGTTGTTTGCTGTGCTCAGGCAGGCAGTGTTGGTAAGCAGAGCGTGGGGAAGAGAGGGAGAAGCAGCATTGTGATGTTATTGGAAGTGATTCAGGAAGATGCTACAGGGGGGACGTTGCTTGTTTTGGCGAAGAATCTTTAGCATTTTTCTGCAATGTTTTATGATTCTGCTGCTGGCAGTCAGAACGAGGAGCGGCCAAAAAAAACCAGGGCAGCTATGGAAACTTCAAAGCTCAGGGATCAGCCTAGTTAGTGGGTAAAAGCTTGCTTTTGGAATTTATGTGTTCATGTTGCTTATTTTAGTAAACATATTCTGGATAAAGTAATTTCCAAATGCAAACAGGAGACAGGGAATAGGATTCTCTCTTTGAGCTGACTCTTCAGGAAATGATAAACAGATTTAAGCAGTCTCCATTTGAATATTTTGATTTTATTTGCTTTTCTTTGGTTAACCATGGAACTTAAGCACTGCTTAAAACATGGAGTTTATCACTGGGCTTTCATTTTCTCTCTGCAACTTAAACTTTGCCCTTTGTAGATGGAGTGAATCCATTCTGTTGGGCTGTGGTTTTGATATGGAAAAAGCACACAGAGAACTTGCTCTGACAGGCAGAAGGTAAATGATTTCCTTACATCTCAGGCAGGTTAGACTGTTTTTCTTTTAAAAAAAGAAAGAAATTGCTTATACTCTATTTACCTTTTCCCCTGAGGAGTAAATGGGAGGTGGAGGCAGCACATACTTTCTGACACTGTGTGTTTGCGTTTTCTCTTCTTGCAACAACAACACATCAGCCAGGAGCGAATTTCCTGAGGGTGGTTTGCTGATGGACGTGCTGAACCTTGCCTTGACAACAGGCACATTCCTGGGATTTCATGCACCAGCAGCCCTGGTGTGAAATGGGAGCTGCACAGAGCAATAATTCACGTTTATTGTGCAGATTAGGAACAAACAGCGGCAGGATGGGAACTGCTTGTGTTTGAGCACAGGACTTGAGAGGTTGGGATAAGTCCAGAGGAGGCCATGAAGATGCTCCAAGGGCTGGAGCTGTTCTACTGTGAGGAAAGGCAGAGAGAGTTGGGGTTGTTGGCAAAGAGAAGGCTCTGGAATGACCTTATTGTGTCTTTCCAGTGTCTGAAGGGGCTCCAGGAGAGCTGGAGAGCGGCTGGCGACAAGGGCTGGAGGGACAGGACACAGGGAATGGCTCCCACTGCCACAGGGCAGGGCTGGATGGGAGATTGGGCAGGAATTGTTCCCTGGCAGGGTGGGCAGGCCCTGGCACAGGGTGCCCAGAGCAGCTGTGGCTGCCCCTGCATCCCTGGCAGTGCCCAAGGCCAGGCTGGACATTGGGGCTTGGAGCAGCCTGGGACAGTGGGAGGTGTCCTTGCCCATGGCTAGGATGGAAATGGATGATGTTTAAGGTCCCTTCCAACCCAAACCACTTCATGATTCCGTGGTAAACCTTCAAATTCCATTTTCTCAAATACAAAAATAATTGCAGATTCAGGCATCCCTTGGAGAGCTGCAATTAGTTCTGAGAACAAAAGGCTTTAGAGTTACACTCTGTTACAATCATGTTCTTTAAAAGGTAAACCAAAATTACACAGCCTCCTTTTCTCCCTGAGCATCTGCAGGAATGCACTTTCAGGTACCCATATCTATGTATGTTTTTAATAATGCTCCCTCATTTGACATGGTGTCTTGCCAGAAAATGAAATCATTAATGAACTCCAGAGGGGATTTATGCAGATCCAAAGCTGCTCATTACATCTATTTTTAAGTCTGTTGCTGCACTGAGGGCAAGGGGAATTTGTTGGAACCTGTAGAGTTGAAACTTGTAATTTTGTTTGCTAACACTTGCAGAAGATTACAGCTGTAATCCCAGGCCCTTTGAAGTCAAGGGGAGCAGGGGGATCATTAGCATAGGGATTATCCCTGTTTTTCTAATGCAATACACCCAGAGAACAGCTCTCTGTGTCCATCTCCTCCCACCTGGGGAATGCACAGAGCAGGGATGGTGTGTGGGGAGTTCCTTCCAAGCTGTGACTCTCCAGAGGATGGGAACGTGGTGTGGCTGTGAAGTCTCAGTGTCCATAAAGTCTGAGTGTACATGGAATTCACAAAGTCTGTCACTCTATAATTTTTAAAAAGAAATAGTCTAAAATCTTATTCTTGGAGCCAGGGTTCTGGATGACACTCCTGTGCATTTTGAGAAATCTCCTTTTCAGACACTGAGTATTCCCCAAAAAAGGTGTTCTCAGAGGCCTCTGGTGTTAGGATTTTGTCTGGGAGCCTCTCTGCTCTGGGATGATGGATACACAAACACAACTTCTGCAAGCAGCTGGAACAAAGGTGCATCAGGGCCAAATGCAAGGGCAGGTTTTGGTAGAAAAGAGCCTCTTGTGGCAGCAGGGTAGAGACATGGAGAAATAAAATGATAAGTGTCGGCAGAAGCCAAGGGGAGTGTGGGGTTGCTGCTGGTGTTGGGTTCCTTGCAGGTATTTAATGGGGTTTGCTGCAACATGTCCCAGTAGGAGAGTGGTTCTGGAGCTGACAGACTGTGCTCAAGGCAAATTCTTTTCATTAAAAAAGGATTAAATTAATTAGAGCCGACTGTCTGCTGACAGGTTAATTGATAAGGGAAGTGGGCCCCAGAACCTGGAGGTGAGATTATACTGTGACTTTAAATCTTTGCAGTCTCTGGTAAAACTTAGGCTTCCACTGGGATATCAGAGAAATCTCACTGGCTGTTTTACAGGGCACGGTGCCTGAAAAGTTTTTCAAGAAAAGCTGCAGTTTCCTAAAATTCAGTTTTCAAGTAAAGATCTGATCTGGCAAATTTATTCTAGGCTAAGGCTCATTGAACTGTTTCAGTGGCAGCTTTGCACATTGCTGTGCTCACGTGGAGTTGGTTTGGGCTGATGGGGAGCTCACATGGAACTTCTTTGATTGGCTAAAATAAAACTTACTGCATCTTCTTTCTAACTCCTGAAATAAGTAATCACTTGCTCCAATAAATGGGAGTTCTGGAACCACTCTTTTCTAATAATTTGCTTTTTAAAATGGAAATGAGCTTGGGAGTGGGTTTAGTGATTGATAGGAAGGCAACTGAGAGTAGAGTGATATTGAAAATTGGGCAGGAATTGTTCCCTGGCAGGGTGGGCAGGCCCTGGCACAGGTGCCCAGAGCAGCTGTGGCTGCCCCTGCATCCCTGGCAGTGCCCAAGGCCAGGCTGGACACTGGGGCTTGGAACACCCTGGGATAGTAGAAGGTGCCCCTGCCCATGCAAGGGGATGGGAGTGGGTGATATTTAAGGTCCCTTCCAACCCAAACCATTCTGGGATGCTGGGAAAGGGTGACATAGGGCTGAGTGCACCCTGGGACCTGCTGACAGATCTGGGCTCAGTGAAATTCTTTTCCAAATCCATCTGTTGAGCACAAAGACAAAATGGAAGGTTTCTGGTAGTTATTCTTTGAGCCATGTAGAAACCATATTGTATAGGGTAGAGAGATAATAGTGAAAATAGTGAAAATATAAGTAATATAGCAGGGTCTGGAAAAATCCAGGTGGAAAACTGTCTTGACCTCCAGCAGAGTCCACCAGAGCTGTACAAGGAGGCTGTGGTGGGGAAAAGCCACTCATCCATATTTAATCCTTTCTGTTTTGTCCAGGTTATTCCTTAGATCTGGGCATTAACCCTTTAATTTGTGGTGTTCAGAGAACACGTAGGCACAGCAAGGCTGGATGATGGTGAGAACAGCAGGGGTGTGTTTGGCAGGAGAGGTCAGAGCAGGGTCAGCTCTTGGGCAGGAAGGTCCCTGTCACGTGTGCTGCTGTAAAAACCTGAGTATAATTCAAGTGTAGTTTTTGGCTGTGTTTCTAAGGAAAATCACTGGTATAAGAAAGGTGTTTCCTGGTAAGCTGAGAGCAGCACATCACTCATCAGATTCAAAGGAAGAAATTTCATCTGTTACAAATGAGGTGATTTACACTGGCTAATAATAACTGCGACTGTTCTGTGGGGGTGAGTCCTAAGGATTTGCCATAATGGTTGTTTTCATTGGCACATGAATACCTGGCTGTAAGAGCTGAGGCACTCCTGTTACAGCCCTTTCCTCTCGGGTAGCATTAGATGCATGGATTGCATATATCAGTATAATCAACCCTGCTAAGATGTCAAAACATCAAGTGTCAATCCTATCATAAAATCTAAACCCATCTTGTTTTCCTTTCCCTTTCTTCCCTCCATGTGCTCCATCTAAAATAAATAACTGAGAAATAACTGAATGAACATAACCCATTTCTCCAAAGAAAGAAAAATAATTGCCTCCAGACTTCTAACTTACCTGCCAAATTGCATCCTGATGTGAATTGCAATGGACAAATTATAATCTTTTGAGACAAGGAAGGAGAGGATGGAGTCTTTAAGTGACCCTTCCCTGGTAGGCACAGTCAAAATGAAACTAAACTTGGCAAGTGATTTGCTCTCACATCAGGGCAGTCGGTTCCCAGGTCACCCTCCAGAGACATTAACTGGAGAGTGTGAGGAGAAGAGCTCCTGGGCTGGGCTGGGGCAGGAGCAGCTCCAAGGCTGCCAGGGTTACACACTCCACAAGCTCTGTGTTCCACACACCAGGGAAAAACCCAAACCACGCAACCAGAACAAAACAAGGACAACAAAGAGCACAGGGGAGGAGGAAAGTCCAACCAGGGAGTCTCCTGTTTGTGGGATTCATCTTGCAAAGGCCTTTTACAAGCAGGGAGCATCAGCAAGATCGGGGCATCTGTCCTCAAGAAGTTTGGTGTTTAGTGGAGAGGTTGGAGCTAGATGAAGTTCAGTATGTGGTAGAGGGGTGGAATGAGATGATCTTAGGGGCCCTTCCAGCCCAAACCTTTCTAGGATTCCATGATTCCGGGGTTCCGTGCCTGGGGTTCAGCCCTGCTCACACTGCCACTGTTGGAGGCTCCTCGTGGTCTGTGAGGGCAGTGCTGCCTTTGGCTGCCCCAGCCAGTCCTGGGCAGTGTCTTGGTTTAGATCCAGCACTGTGTGTAACTGTGGGGCAATCCAGGACATGCCTTGTGTCTGTCACCCAGGTCCTGGGTGGTTGCCTATGTTTAGGAGTGGCCATGAGAACGCAGAGGATTCTTGGACCTTTAAAGGCAGAGAGATTTCTATGAGGGGCTTAAGACCTGGCTGCGGTTTTTATCCCATTTTCAGTTTTGGAGTGGCTTCTGTGAGCCTGGGGGCACAGCTGAAGGTTTCACTGGCAGGAGGTCATTACAGAGGGGTGAGAGCAGAATGCAGAATGGTGCAGGATGCAAAAGTTTATTTTGAACTCCAGATAATACCAGTGACAAAGCTTCATTTTCAGATGGGAGAGTGTTTTGTGAAAAACCTTACCACACACCCCACTCAAATCCCCACTTTGTGTGCACACACAGAACCTGAACTTGTCTAAAAAAGCCTTTTGCTGTAAAATCTAAAAACAGATACAAACTCCGTAAGAAACTACAGTATACACTGTAGCATCAACTGTGTAAAAAACTCTCAACAACTGAGAACGATTCTGCTGTGAATTCAACATGAGCAGTGGGCACAGAAACTTCAATGCACTTAGTGACTTCAGTGAATACAGGAACTTCAGCAGCTGCAGTGCCTGCTGTGGTTGAATCCTTCAAGACACATGTTAAAACTAAAATGAAAGATTATCATCCTGTATTTGAACCATCAAGATTGTTACTTCACTTACTTAGAGGCATCTGCATATGCACATGGTTTTTTGGCTCTTTCAATGCTATGAGTAGGTCTGGTTTTTTTCCTAACCTGTTGAGCAGAAGTCAAACTATCCTACAGCCTTTGGTGAAGGCTGTAAAACCCTCAAAAACCCTCTGGTATTATATCACTCACTTACTGCTGTTACTGCCTGTGCACATTGGGGTCCATTTAGGTGCATCCTCAGAATGTACAGCCAAAATATTTGCTGTCCAAAGGCTTTAGCTTGGTGTGGGTGGGGTCAGTAGGTTGCCAGATCCCACACTGGTTGAAGCTGGAAGTCAGAAGCCAAGTGGAGAGTTTTGTACCCAACTGGAGTACCTAACAGCTGATCTTGACCTCTGTAATGTGGTTGGCTGTGTGAATGGTGCTGCCCTTGGAGCTCATGCTGCAAACAGGGATTAAGACTAGAAAAATAAAGGAGGGAGTAAATCCTTCCAGCCTTGGCTACGGGGAGCAGGAGCCACTACACAAAGGAGGTCATGTTCCACTGTAGAATGGCTGGATGAAAACAGCATCCCCCTGTTGGTGGCAGATTCTAGGACTGCTGTGATTGTTTTTTCTAACCTCAGGAATGTTAAATGTCATCTGGTAACTTGGTCTGGAAGGTGATAGCAGGACCGTAAGCATTTTCTGAGGGAGGCATGAGCTGTAGAGGTTTATTAATAGGATGTAAAACAATTATTTGTTTGTGTGCTTCCCCCCCCTCAGGATTTTTTCTTTTTTGTTTTCTAAATAACACAAGACATCCTTGGCAGCAGAATCCCCACAGTTGTTAATGTCAGATTGTTATCAGATCTGGCAGTGATTGTTTTCTAATAATAAGTATGTTTTTCCCTTGCTGCTCATGTAAGAGTGACAGTTTGCTGCAACTCAAGGCAAGATGAAAAAGAAATTCAGCATTTGCCACTTACATCCTTGAAAACAAATGTTCTACTTAGTGCAGATCCTTTTCTATTATTTATCTGCCTTTTAGTTATCTAAGAAATGGATTTCCAAGAAGCAGATGAGAGGCAGGGTTGGAATTCCTCTGCTTTTTAGCTCTTGTTTATGTCCTATTCACGTTTGGGCTTGACTGATAACTCCCCTCCACTCCCAAGAGAAGAGCTGCTAAAAATCATTTCAGTTCTGGTCACATTGGTAAAGTTTGTCGAGATGTTTTAATTTAATGAGCTTGACAACAGCCTAGGTCAGTGATCAGTATCTGCCCTGGGGATAGGAGGCCCAGTATGGAAATCTCATCCTTGGGGCTGCCCAGCAGACCCAGAGGAGCTAAATCCTCCTCCAGGAAGGCATTGCAGAGGCTCAGAAGAGGTCCACATTCCTGATCTTTCTCATCTGCTGCTGCTGCTGTGGTGGCATGTCCTCTGCTCTGTCACTCAGGGGCTGAGCTGTCCAAGGAGCTGGAGCAGGGATTCTCCTGGAGTCTGCAGCAGCTGTGGGGATCCCAAACCAGCCCATGGTCCTTTCCCTGCTCTGGCCCATTCCCCGAGCAGAGCTTTCCGGTGGCTGTGCAGTGCCTGTGTCCCCTGGGAGCCCCCAGATGCCACCTCCCCTGGAGTGGGGATGGGGATGGGGATGGAGCCAGCCTGATCCCAGGGCAGGAGCGACAGCCTGGTGTGTCAGGCCAGAGGAGACAGGGCAGGGCTCAGAGCTTTGCTCCTCCGTTATGGCAACAACACAACAGAAGCAGGGGCCGATGCCCAAACACGAGGCCACCTCTTTCAGAAAGGGATTTAGGAGCTGAAAGCACATTTTTAGCCTGAAAGTGATACTGTGTTTAAATATCTACCCTTCTGGACTGTTTCTTCCTGGGGATGATTTTGGAAAAGCACCGTGGCTGTGGATCAGTGACCACCCCTTGATGCTGGGTGTATTAACCACCAACGAGAACATTAACGGAGCACAAGCTGCTGGAGTTATTTTTTGCCTTATCAGTCTTCATTTTAAGATTACTGGCAAGATCCCCTCGTCTTCTCTACATGATATTCTTAGCTGGAAGACTAACTGATGTCCAGTTTCTCAAGTGATTTTAGCTTTATTAGCAAGAACATTTGGCAGTGTGTACTTTGTTTTAATTTAGTTGGCTGTATTGGAATCTGAAGTGTAGAAGACAGTGTGTTCCTCTGTTTTTAAAAAAAGTGAAATCTATTTAGTAAGAGTAATTTTATTTTTTTAGTGTGGGTCAGGAGTTGTTTAGCAAAGAGGAGGCTGTACATGATAGCCCAGCAGCAACTCCCAGACTTGATGATGCCTGACTGCAAACTGGTGGGAAAAGTCTGGCATCAAGAATTCCTTGAAAATTAAAATTCAAGAAAATAGCCCAAGTGGAGAAAGTATATTTTTCTTCCTCTGTTTTTCTTTGCTGTGTTTCTTGATTATCAGATATTGTGACCAATAATCATTGCACTTATTTGGGGGAAATACTCCTCCCTGAATAACTCAGCTTCAATGAGCTGCTCTAGTGTCATTCCTGATATCCAAAATTTGAGTTCTGGAATGGATACCCAGGATTATTTTGGGAATAGGAAGATGAAAAACTTTCTTCACACTTTCCCCTAAGCCCTTTGACTGTGGGGGTGCTGAGATCTCACCCTTGTGTTGCTGCTGCAAACAGTGGTGCTTTTCCTTCTGAGTCAGTGTTTAATCCACACTCACACATGGTGTTGGGGGATCTTTTGGAGCTGTACACTGGGTGGGTGCTTGAACACTTGGAATGGTGAAGGATCAGGATGGGAAGTGGATCCTGTCCTCACACTGTGGTGTGTGAGAGGGGACGTTTTGAAAGTAATTTTTCATTTTTTTTAGCGATTGGACTCAATGATCTTAGAGGTCCTTTCCAACCTTAGTGATTCTATGATTCTGTGACTCAAAGGTGGCATGCCAGGAGCTTGGATAAACATGGAGCTGAGCATTTAATGTCCTTAAGTATTTAAAGGTATTTTTTTAAAGCTGATATCTCCTAGCTGTAGCAGCTGTTTCAAATCCAGGTGTGGGTATGGTGTCTCTGCAGTTTCAAACAGGTGAAAGGAAAAACCCTGCAGAGATTCAGCCTGACACACATTTACACCATCTATTCACCATGGCACAGCTACTTCATTTCTTCCTTTTGTGAGCTGATGGTTACTTAAGCAGCTTAAAGTTCATTCACAGTATTATTGCATATAGTTTTGAAGAGTGATTTTTTTACTGTAAGAACCTGTAAAATGCAGAGATAATGTTACCTTGCCAAGTGTGTGGCCCTGGAAGGAGCTGCTGCCTCACGGTTCCATCTCCTGCATCATTAGCGGAGCTCAACAACAGCTCTTGTCTGCTGTTAGAGAGGCCATTACCACTAAGAGAAGCTGAATTACCATGGAGTGGTAATAAGATGCAGCAATACTGCCTTTCATGATTTTATCATAAGTCTCATCATCTTTTTTTTTGTTGTTATCTTAGATCTTGAAGTAATGCCATTATGTGAAAGGCGTTCCCTTTCACGAGCCTAAAAACTACAATGCAAACACAGAAAGCCCTGAACATAAATCCTCTGGTTTTTAAAGCAGGTTCCTAAGAGGACATATTGACTTGTGGTGGGTTTTATACTTGAGACTGAAAACACTACAAAGTGTTGTTGAACTGTAAGAGGAGTGAAGGATCTCCTGATTGTGACCCTCCAGTGCCTGAAGGAAGCCTAGAAGAAAGATGGAGGGACTTTATTTACAAGGGCCTGGAGTGACAGGACAAAGGGAAATGGCTTCAAATGGACAGAGAATGGGTTTAGGTTGGGTATAGGAATAAATTCTTCCCTGGGACGGTGCTGAGGACCTGACACAGGGTGCCCAGAGCAGCTGTGGCTGCCCCTGGATCCCTGGCAGTGCCCGATGCCAGGCTGGACATTGGGGCTGGGAGCAGCCTGGGACAGTGGGAGGTGTCCCTTCCCATGGCAGGTTGGGATGGGATGGTCTTTGAGGTCCTTTCCAACCGAAACCATCTGGGATTCTGTGATCTCACTTAGGCAGAGATTTGCACCTTGTGCATATTTACCATCAATTAGGTGGAGACCTTGTGTCATCCTCTATGTCCTGTCCATATGTCCCATGTCTGGGACTGTGTTGCTGCTGTGGCCACAACTGGGTTTGTTCCTTCTCCCAAGGCCTGGTCACTCCTGGGAGCCCTCGCTAGTGCCACCCAGGGGGTGACAGATGGCAGACACTCCATGCCTCTGGCATGAAAACATTTCCAACCACTGATGGAAATCTCTGTGTGCTGCACATGCTCTGACAGGCTTCAGGAGTATTTTCTTGGGATGTGTGTCAGTGCTTGGTCCTGGAGAGGGAGGGAGGTGGATCTCCCCCAGATCCTGGGCAGGGCAGCAGGATTGCAGTGCTCCTTCCCAGGGCTCCTCCCCCCCTCCCTGCTCCCAGCCTGGACAGAGGCACCCCAAAGTACAGCGAGGGGCAGGGATTGCTCATTCCCCCCCTTTGTCTTCCACAGTGAACATGGATTAGCCATTGCAGCAGCTGCTTTGGGAAGAAAGAATGTTGGTGAATGAAAGAATGGGATGAAGTAATCAAATCCTGTCAGGGATTGCACCACGTTGGGAGTAAATCCACTGAATAAACATGGTGGAGGATCTTAATACGACTGCTGTGTGCAGCACCCCCTGCACTTTCCCCCTCCACACCCATAGTGATGCTGCCAGAAACAACTGCAGCTGTATCTCCTGGTGAATCTGGAGTAACTATATAGATCATGCCCTTGAAGGTTTTGGTTGCTTTGGCAGCTGAATTGGCAGTGCTGAGATAAAAGGGCTGCCTGGAGCACCCTGTATTATCGGAGCATCCCTGTGAAATGCTTCCATTTGTTTCAGGGAATCTTAGCAGCTCCTTGCCTTTGAACAAAAACAATTCTTTTTTTCTTTGTGGTTTCTTTAGATAATTTCAAGCTCCAGCATAACTGCTCCCATCCAATGTCTTCTGGGCAAAGCTGGTTATAAAATTGTGGTGGAACATGTTGGCTTGTAACTGTTGGAAAGATTTGGCTGTATGGATCTGACCTGGGAGGCAGCAAGATCCCAGAGAATCCTGCTGTTCTCCATCAAGAATTTGTGGGCAGGGAGATGATAAACTCAATTACAAAAGTAAAATTATCTGGGTTATTCAAGATGAGAAAAACCATCCCTGAGCATCAGGCGAGATCTCCAGGCCACTGACAGCCCCAGCAGCAGCAGAGAAGGTTCTGTGTTAGCACCAGTGAGATGGAGCTACTGGAAGAGTGAACTACCCATGAAGAGCCCCAGCCTCCAGATGCACTGGGATGATTCAGGAGAGTGATCTGTGGACAGCTCGATAGATATTTTCGTTCGCTGCACCAAAACTGTCCAAATAGGTTTAAATAATTAAAGGCAGAATAAAATCTTAGAGCCTGGGATATAAACCAGAGCTGTTCAAAGCAGAGCAGCTGCTCAGAACAAGCTCTGAGGAACAGGCTGTGCTCCTTGAGCTCCATCCCCCAAAAGCAGCTGAAATCAGGGGTTGTGGGTGGCCAGGGGGATGCTCATACCTGGGAATGAGCACAGTGTGAGAGCAGGGCAGGGGCTGCCTTGGAGGAGATAGTGAGAACATCAGAGTGACCAAGATTTATGCTAGAAAGAACTGCTGAAGTAATTGTGGAACAGAATGCCCAGAGCAGCTGTGGCTGCCCCCGGATCCCTGGCAGTGCCCAAGGCCAGGCTGGACACTGGGGCTGGGAGCAGCCTGAGACAGTGGGAGGTGTCCCTGCCATGGCCAGGGGGTGGCATTGGATGGGTTTGAGGTCTCTTGCACCCAGCCAACCTCCTCTGTGATTCTGTGATCTTCTCCCCACCCATAGCTCTGATGGCCCAGTTTTGATTTTGCTGTGCTCTGTCTCTGTGGAACACCATAATAACCCTATTTCCAAGCACTTCATTTTTTTCCTAAGGTGTGGGTTTGTTTGTTTGTTTTGTTTTTTTTTTTTTTGGTGCAACGAAGATAGGCTTTTGGTCTGTACTTTGCAGAACCATTTAATGTTGTTTGTTTTTAATCTGTGTGATTAAAATAGATTAATGTTGTAGTAACATAAAAACCCTCGGGGGGTTTTGTTCTCTTTGTAAATATTCTCTAGAATCTCTTCTGTCTTCTAAATTGTGTGTAGGGAGAGTGTTTAATGGGACCTGGGGAGAAAAGAGACGCATCTTAAACTTAATATAAGAATTTAATTTTTAATAAGTTTCATTTGGGGTTTGAGTATTCATATTGGAGTGGAAATTAAAGTGTCTAAATGCTTTGTGTGTAAGCTGCTGGAAAATCTTTAAAGAGACATTCAGGGGAAAATCTTCCTTTCTTTTTTAATCTGATCTAAAAAATACAAAATTAGAGAAGCCAGTGCTTGATGTCACACACCGATATTTAACCTGGTTTTGCCAACCTTGCTTTGAGGTGTCTTTGGGTGATACAGGGAGGGTTTGTGTGCAGGGAGTGATGTGTCCTGCCCTCCTCCAGCAGATCCTGCTGGGCCCTGTGATCCATGGATGGATGTCTACAAGGCTGTGCTGGCCATAGGGTGTTGGACAGGAGTCAAGTGTTCCTTGCAGTGTTTCTGACTGTGTGGAGCAGAGGAGAGGTGAACCAAGCTGGATGTGCCCTGTAGCTTTTACCAGGGTTGAGCAAAGTGCCTGTGTTCCCTCCAGGCTTGTGGGTGAAAAGGGTGAAAAAAAGATCAGTTGCTTCGTAAATGTGCTCTGGTCTTTGGCTGGCAGCAGCAGCTTTGCTGTTTTATTCAAGCTTAGGGAGATTTTTACTTTCAGTTGAGTAAGAGCAGCTTTAATCCTGGCAGCCCGCAGAGGAGGTGGGAGCTCGGCTGCCGGCAGCTCCTGGTGTGCCTTGGGCTCTGCCAGGCCAGAGTCACACCTGAGAGGGAACCATCCCCTCTCCAGCCAGCACACTGAGGAGCACCTGCACGTCTGGCTGCCACTTCACCCGTGGAGGAGGTCATGGTTTGAGATGCTTCATTTCTCCTGAGCAGCCTCCCCTCTGTGGAGCTGTCTCCGCTGGCCACGGGCTGCCACAAAGGGCCCCAGCACGGCCAGCTTGGCCTGGATTCACTACCCCTGGGCTCCTGTGCCTAAATCTCAAGCTGAGTTGACTTCTCTGCAGCTGATAACTTGCACAAGTGTGTCACGAGTCCTTCTAGAGCTGGGGAGGAAACTCCCCAGATTGCAGCTGCAGCCATGGGGATGAGCAGCCACTGGCCCTGCTGCAGGCACATCCCCAGGTCGGGGATTAGTTTGATACCTCGGCTTCATCTTGGCACTGGGGGCTCCTTTCTGTCTTCACAGGGAGGCATCAGGATGTCCTCAGGCTCTTTTGTAAGATTAAGAGCTTCCGATGGCATCGTGACAAGGAGGAAATTTAAGGAACAGGAGTGTTTAACTTGGAGCTAATCTGGTCTTTGGGAGGGAGGGAGGATTAGACCTGTGAGTTCTCCTGCCGGGCAGGTTTGTGCCATGATGGCACTGAGGAAGAAACTCTGAGAAGGAGCTCCATCCAACCTGATGTTGTGTGGAGGTGGGAGGAGGAAGGAGATTCTGCAAGATTTTGAGTCCAGGAACAAGATGTGAAATGGTCACAGATCTGTTCTGTCGTTAAGGAAGTAGGGAGGGAATGGACAGAGGTCTGTGGGAGAGGAAGGGGCACACACTGGGCTCTGTTGGAGTCACTTGTGAGCCCCCAACACTGAGCAGTGCCAGCAGAGCTGTCCCTCACAGGGAGCTACAGGAGAGGGAGCTGGGGAGAGACTATTGACAAGGGCCTGAGGGACAGCACAT
The DNA here is from genome assembly GCA_013401135.1 of Cettia cetti. Classification (NCBI taxonomy): domain Eukaryota; kingdom Metazoa; phylum Chordata; class Aves; order Passeriformes; family Sylviidae; genus Cettia; species Cettia cetti. The sequence goes on along the minus strand of VZUI01040121.1, from coordinate 7,727 downwards.
AGGGAATGGCTTCCCAGTGCCAGAGGGCAGGGCTGGGTGGGAGATTAGGCAGGAATTGTTCCCTGGCAGGGTGGGCAGGCCTTGGTACAGGGTGCCCAGAGCAGCTGTGGCTGCCCCTGGATCCCTGGCAAGTGCCCAAAGCCAGATTGGATATTGGGGCTTGGAGCAGCCTGGGACAGTGGAAGGTATCCCTGCCCATGGCAGGGGTGGGGTGAGATGGTTTTTAATGTCCCTTCCAGCCCAAACCAGTCTGGGATTCTCTGATGTCCTCCTGTACCTATTTCCTGGGCCACAGAGTTTTGTTTCTCCTAAACCCTTCTATTTATCTCTAAACTCACTTTGTATCTAGACTTCATTTTTCAGCCTTGCTTGAAGAAGAGTAACTTAGAGAAAACACCTCATGTATTCATCATGCCACCACCTCACCCCTCCGCAGGATGAGCTATTTAACATTTTCAACAGTTTCCAGTAAAACTGCTGGTAGCTGGTCAACATTAAACAGGATTTTTTTTCCCCCTTCTAGTCAGAAACAAACTTTAGGAAGCTCGAAGTGCGTGCTGGAGAGCTTCCAACACAAATGTCAGGCTTGGCATCTCCTGGGAGCAGGAGGGGTTGGATCCCTCCAGATGTGGGAGGAGCAAGTGTGGGTCCTGACCTGCAGCCAGAACCATTTGCTTGTGCTGCCCTCCTTCCTTCCCCCAGAATCAATTCAACACCCTTGCCTTGATGATAATTAAAATAAGTCCTCCCCACAGGGTCAATGGCCACAGCTCTGTGTGTGTGTACCTGTGCACAGTGTGCAATATGTGCACACACATGTGGGATAAATGTGTGTCTCACACTGGGTTGACCTGTTGAATGGAGCTCACAATGGTTTCTTTCTAAGTGTTAATGGGCCCACGTGATTTTCTGTGTATTTATATTGATTTTTGTGGATTTATATTGATTTTCTGTGTACTTTCTGCGTATTTACATTGATTTTCTGTGTATTTGCTTTGTTGCACTGGAGATCAGTACCGTTTCAGCCTTCTGCATGTTGTGTAAGGATTATACATGATTTTATGTAGCAGTGGTTGCCCCATGGAAAACCAAGTACATGAGCTCAGGACATGATATGGCTGTCAGCTTCATAGGAAAGGGAAAAACCCAGCAAGGTACTTCTCAAACACAACAGGGAGTAGTGCAAGGAAATAAATTATTATATCTTACATTTACTTACTCAAATGCTCTCTTTGAACCACAGTGAGGAGTTCTGGCATTCTGCCAAGCTTGAATTTGACCTTTTTTTAAAACCTTATTATTATTCTCATGAAACGAATACAGAGAGGCCTTAAGCAAGAGCTGATTCTTGTTTTACATCAGCCCCTGCCCTGGAAAGCTCATCATCTAAATACTGAAAAAGGAAACAGGGCCAAGCACTGACCTAACTGCATCTTGAGGGAGCTGGAGCAGAACTTTAATCTTCTAGTCTAGTGCACTGTCCCTGAATCACAGTGATTTTCCATAGTTCACATCATTTTCTCTGTATATTTGAAGATGTTGCAAGATGAGTTTGCCCAATACATCCTCGAGGGTTATTGCTAAAAGCTCCTCGTAGCCTTGCAAGAAGGATGTGCTTGGGCATATCTATTACCTATTAAACCTGGCGAAATAATGGAGCTTTCCCATGTCATAACAAATCACACCAGTGCCAGAATTGCTGCAAACATTCTCTAAGACTTAATGAGCTCTTGCTGCTTCACAGTGGTCCAAACAAGTTGTTATTGTGCCTGTTAGAGAGTGCAGAATTACAATATCGGAACAGTCTCATAAAAAGACAAGATGGGGTGTCAGGGAAGCCAATCCCACACTGCAGGGAGGTCTGTGGGGCACACAAAAGCGATTTTTTTCCATGGTAATGCAGTTTATAGATGTGTAATCTTCTGTAATTCTGGTATGATTAAGCAGAAGGTGTCTTTTTTCCTGGAGTTCTGTCAAGCTGTAAGAGAGGACAAAATCGAGAAAGGGAAATATTTCATATTTCCATTATGCATAAAGCAGCCCTGGATCCCAAAATGAAGCAAAAGAAGGAATTTGGGAGATAAAGTCCACTGTGACTTTCAAGAGCTTTTCTCAAAGAAGCTTCCACACACCATCATAAAAATGTCAGTGTGAAATATCCAAGCAAGAGCAAATTGAACAATCTAGTGATTCTAGTGCCTTCATGTGGAGTCTCATGCCTGCAAGGGTGTGCAAAAGTCAATAACTGGAATTGGAGGTTATTGATTATTTCACTGGGCTGCTCTTGAAACATCGTATGTGCTTGATTTGGTCTTCAAGCACCCGGTAAATGCTTGGGTTTAGTTTTACCTCCCTTTGTGAAAATAATTGAAAATACTATAAAACTGAAAGTGTCTGGAGTTTTTTTCCCAGTTTTAAAGTATTTTTCTTAAACTTAAATAAATGTTATTTGTCAAGGTTCCCCTCACTCCAAGATGGATATTTCATGCCACAGGTGGGGGCTATTCATCATTTATAAGGACCTAAACTTTCTGTTGGACAGTGCCACCTGCAGCCCCATGGATTTTAGGATGTTTGGATTAGCTCTCTCTCCTCTTGCCTCTATTTGGAAATGAAAACAGTTATGGAAATGGCCCTTTTTCTTTTAAGCTGAAAGAGAGTAGGTTTAAGTGGAATATTGGGCAGGAATTGTTCCCTGGGAGGGTGGGCAGGCCCTGGCACAGGGTGCCCAGAGCAGCTGTGGCTGCCCCTGCATCCCTGGCAGTGCCCAAGGCCAGGCTGGACACTGGGGCTGGGAGCAGCCTGGGACAGTGGGAGGTGTCCCCTGCCCATGGCTGGGATGAGACAGGATGGGCTTTAAGGTCTCTTCCAACCCAAGCCATTCCATGATTCTGTGACCCAGAGAGCTGTTGCTCTGCGGGAGGAGTCAGGCTGCCCCTGGGAGTGTGGGAGGACAGAAACCAACCCCTTTTGCCCCAGCTCTGCAGCCCTCCTACTCTGGCCCTGATGAGCCCTGGGAGCCTCAGCACAAGCTGTAGTGCTCCCTTGGAGGGATACATGCCGTGATAAAAGGTCTTGGAGAGGATCAACAGAGAGAGGAAAAAATAAAAAGTGAATTGTTCAGCTATTGAGGTAAAAATGAAAGTTGAGCAATAAAACCTCTTTTCTCCACAGGTCACCTGTGCTAGGTAGGAGAGGTTGGGATATTGCATTCCAGGCCAGCTCTACAGAGCACCAAGCAGAGGAGGGGCTGTGGAATGGCTGTGGGATTTTCTTCTTCTCTCTCCACTTTAGTCATCCAGACAAAGTGGGAATCGCTAGTGTGCAATTTTGCAGCATTCAGGCTGCTCATTCCTTGCTGGAAGGGCTGAGAGAGCTGGGGCTGTTCAGCCTGGAGAGGAGCCCCAGCTGAGAGGGGCCCTCAGCCCTGGGTGTCCCTGTGTGCAGGGAGGGCTCTGAGCAGGGTCCGGGCTCTGCTCCGGGGTCCCAGCAGTGGCACCAGAGCCACGGGCAGGGACTGAGCCCAGCACTTCCCCTGCCCAGGAGGCACAACTTCTGCCCTGGGCAGGGCCCAGCCCTCAACAGGCTGCCCAGGGAGGGGCTGGAGTCTCCCTCACCGATATTCCAGAGCCCCCTGAATGCAGTCCTGGATGGCCCTGCCTGAGCTGGGACCCCATGACCCTCTGTGGTCCCGTCAGGCCTGGCCCAGCCTGGGGTTCTGGCATACAGCTGGCACAATGTGCCGTCCTGGCCTGTGGAAAGTGGTCACCTCCACCCCCAGCTGCAGGACCCTCAGTGACCCAGTCTGGCTGCCAGGGCCTGCAGCACCAGCCAGCAGGGAGGTTTGATGGCAGCTTTGTTGCCCTGGCAGGAGGATGCTGAGCAGGTCCATCATCCCCAAGTGCCATGGCCCAGCAGCACTGCAGCACCAGCTGGTGCCTGTGAGCTCAAGTGTCTGTGTCACATTAATCCCCAAATCAAATAACCAGCTGCTGCCTGATCATCCAGTTAAATAGGTGCATAGCTCTAGGGAGGCTCTGCCACTGAGCCTCGGTGGTGGTTTCGGACCTGCAGTGGGTGCTGCTGTGCAGGGTGAGGGACAGGAGCAGCTTTGCAGGCATTTCTTCCAGCAGCAGCACAGTTGAAAGCAAGCTTTGCCAGGTCAGGCAAAGGGTGCTTTTAGAAAAAGGGAGATGAAGAGGGAAGAGGTTACTTTGAATTCCAGCTGTTTCCCCAGACCAGCTTATAAAACAGCCCCACATCAGGGAAGGACACGGTGGGAAGGCATGGCCAAGGGTGGGGGCCTCAAGCCCTGGTCCACAGCACCACTGCTCTACAGGTTTGTTTTTTAATTTTTGATGTAAAAGAAATTTTATGAAGCTAACTTGAAATATTCTGATGGATTTGTAGTGTGGGAATAAGGAGTTGGGTTCTTATCTCCCTGCCTCACACATTCCAAGGAAGGTTCAGGTGCAATTTAGAAAAAAATTCCTTCATTGAAATAGTGTTTTAACACTGGCACAGGCTGCCCAGGGCAGTGGTGGAGTCCCCACGCCTGGAAGGGTTCGGAAAACAAGAGGATGTAGCACTTTGTGGTGTGGTTTAGTGTTCATGGGGGTCAAAGGCTGGACTTGATGATCTCTGGAGGCCTTTTCCAGCTTTAATGGTTCAGTGATTCTATAAAAGGAAGAAAAGAAAATTGTGAGTTGAGTTGTAGAGCTCCCTGGTGGAAGGTAATGTAAAGAGCTTAGGAGAGTTCAGAGGATTATTAGATGTTTACAGAAATAATAAAAAAGTTATCACAGTTCTACCAGGTAGAATATCACTCTGCCAGAGGAAGAAGCCCTCAAGGTTCCTTGAATGACCCAGTCTCATGCTGGGAGGGCTTGGAGAGGTTTCCTTGTGTGTGGGTTATGGCTGAGTGAGAGGCTCCTGCTGTCCCTCTTCATCTGCGGCTGGTGGGAGTGAGGACCAAATCCCAGATGAAATGGACCACTGAAGTTCTGCACCACTTGTGATTTCTGCTAAAACCTGGTGGGTTTTGCTGTACTGACACTCACATGGTGCCTTCTGCAGAGAGAACACGAACATGAAACACTGGTGGTGAATGGTACAAATTGTTTATAAAGAGCCTTTGCTGTCAGTGCTGGGAAACAGCTGCTGGGGCTGGCCAGGGTGAGCACCCCAATTCCTCCCCAGTGCTGAGGGTGCTCTGGGGCCCTGGGGCTGGGCAGGGATGAGCCACCACACACCCCAAATATCCCAGCTGACAGCTGAGCAAACTTCAGAGCTCACAACTGAGAGGGATGATATTAGCTCTGAGGATTAGCACAGCAGGTAGCCGTGCTGGCACAGGGCAGGGTTTGGGCTGAGGGATAAGTACACATTCTTTTATTATTGCAGCTAATGGGAATCTGCCAGGCTTTGAGGCACAGAAAGGCTCACTGGCCACCTGTGAGCTAATCACAAAGATTTGCCTCATTCTGTATTTCAGCTCACTTGGAGCCCATAATCTAATTTCCAAACAGAGATGAGAAGAGTGAACAATTCATTTTGTGCTTTACATGGCTGTGCTGGTAAACTTTTAATCCTTTTAGAATTACAGTTCCCTGTCACATGGAGGCAACACCACACAGTCCTGAGTGTGAGGCTGGAGGCTTTGAATGCACCATTGCTGGATAATAATTAGCCTCAGCAGCAAGGCACAACATGAATCAAAATTAAAGTGAGGAGCACAGGACATTTTTCAAATGCTGTTATGAGTTGTACACAAGCTAATGATTCCAGTTTGGATAGAAAATCCCCACGTCTGGGGCCAGCCTCAGCCTCAGACATCGCGCCCCAATGTTGATGTCCTCTCTGCAGGTGGGATACTGCTGTGCCAGTCCTGTGTCCTGCCAGCTCTTTAAGCACATCCCAGAGACAGCATGGGCCACATCTGACTTTATTCTTCATTGCTCACCATTTATTGGGGAAATTGAGATTATGAGTGAGGCTGTGTGCTGAAGTGAGCTGGAGATGATGTGTCAGCTGTGAGCCCGGTGTTCATTCCTGCTGGTGTGTTCAGGATGTGCTCAGCCTCTCAGACAGCTTCTCCTTCATAACAAAACCACCCTGACCTGCAGCTCTGCTGTTCTCACTATGGACAGGTCAGCTGGTGTGTCCTGAACATGAGCACTGCTCGTGGTGGTGTGCAAAGGCACTTTCACAAAGTCTTTTTAGTGGTCTCTATGGGCAGGGCACAGATGATCCACGACTCTGGGGTCAAACACTTCAGCTTGAGCTTCCCTGAGGACAACATCTCTGTCAGAAGTGAAGAGTGGCTCACAAGGACCATCACACTGACTTTGTATCTTTACTGGGATTTTGTTTTCAGGTGCCAAGAGATTCAGACAATTTGCAAAGAGCTGGGTGTTACTGGACACATATAATTAACACATTTAATGTGACACTTCATTGACCAGCAACAATAAAATCTATTTTCTGCACTTGTTGCTCAAATCCAGACCAGAAGAATCCTTCCTGGGCAGTTGGAGCTGACAGTTGGATAAGCCTTGGCACAGCTGCCCAGGGCAGTGGTGGAGTCACCACCCCTTTAGGGAGTTAAAAGATGTGCAGATCTGGCATGTGGGGATGTGGGTTAGTAGTGGCCTTGGCAGCATTGCACTCAATGATCTTAGAGAGTTTTCCCAACCCTAATGACTCAATAATTCTCTAACATCAGTCTTTTTCTCTGCAGCAGTGGAAAAACAAGGAAAATACCAAGCCTGAGAACAGTGTAAAGTGACCCCCCTGGGGGAGCTGGGATGTGGAAGCTCAGCAGAGTTCAGCTCCTTGTAGACACCAAGGAGCTGAAATAGTTGTAATTAAAAATGGGAATTCTCATGGTTGTGCTGAGCTTCATCTTAGTGTTAGCAAGTGTTTTTAAGCTCTCTGCTTATATTGGCATCTTGCCTTTAAAATCAGAAATTCTTTGACTGTAAAGAATAAATTCACAAAGGAGCCAGGGTTGTGTGGCTGGTGAGCTGGGGGTGTGACACCTCTCAGGGGGAATAGATGTGTTATTTTGCTGTATAAACATATCACACACATCTTTGTGGTCCTTGGTATATTAAACTGAGCTGTCAGGTTACATTTGATCAGTGTTCATAGGGTTATATCTTTCAAGCTGCTTTTGAAAGCTGGTTTTGTTCAAGCTCATCCAGGTAATCCCGTCACACACAAGTGGGATGAGCAGATGTCATGAGCATTTCAGGGAATATTGTGGATCTGTAGCCAAGACAAATCAGGGAAGGGGGGGCAGTGGATAAACTCAAGTTATTTTCCTCCCTTTGTCCTCTGATTGCGTTAAGCTTGTGCTGAGGTGATGTTCCTGTTGATAATTGGAGAAAATTATCCAGCCTTGCTGTGTTTTCTGGTTTTAATTGGTTATTGTCTTGTACTGTCACTCATTTACTCTGGGCAGGTTTGAAACACTCTCACACCCTTCTGCTCTGCCCACTAAGGGGTCACGGGGTGTTCCTGTGACAGCCAAAAGAGGAGTGGGAAAGGCAGAGAGGAGTTTTGGACACGGGTTGGAGGGACAGGACACAGGGAATGGCTCCCACTGCCAGAGGGCAGGGATGGATGGGAGATTGGGGAGAAATTCAACCCTGGCAGGGTGGGCAGGCCCTGGCACAGGGTGCCCAGAGCAGCTGTGGCTGCCCCTGGATCCCTGGCAGTGCCCA
>VZUI01040117.1:0-38226 GCA_013401135.1 Cettia cetti | reverse complement strand
CCCTTCCCTTCCCTTCCCTTCCCTTCCCTTCCCTTCCCTTCCCTTCCCTTCCCTTCCCTTTTCACTTCTCGCACTTTTTTCCTCCACTTTTTTTTTTTTAACTTTTCTTTTCACTTTTCATTGCTTCATTCAGAAAGTCAAAATAATTATTGCTTTCCTTCTACTCCACTCTCCTACTTCTTTTGAAGAGACTGATTTGTACAGTCATGGAAGTGCTACATTTTTGTGAGTTGAGTTCCCTCTGTGTGCGTATGTCGAAAGGATGGAAGATCATCTGGGAGAATGCACAACTTGTTTTCTAATTATTGCATTTCCCTTTCTCAAAATTCTTTGCTTGGGCTGCTCTTTCTTACTGTGTGTTTATCATCCAAATTAAATTTTATACCAACCACTTACATCTAAAATAAAGGTTCTGAAGAAATGTGTGAAAGTTTAATGTAATTTCTGTCTTGATGCTTAAATAACACAACTGAGGAAACTACCCAGGAAGTATCTGTATTTTACCCAGAGACTGGGTTTTTCTGATCCCCATTTTTCATTTCAAGGAGAAAAAGCCTCCCTATAAGTAGACTACAAGAGCCAATATTCCCTATAGTAGAGACAGACAACTTTATATATTTTAATAATCCAGGTTTCTTAGCTGACCACTAATTTCCTCTTCCACAACCCATCTAAATAAAGAATGAAAAGAAAATTAAATTAGTGAAATCCCTCCCTTATTTGAAAGCCATTGCGAAGCTCCCATTGCATTTATCTGGGTTAGGACACTTCTGAAAGTATTTTTAATCATTTACTCTGTTTATGATGTTTTCAAGCAAGAAAATGTAACAGTCTTCACAAATATCCCACAGACTGGGAAATTGTCTGTGAGCAATTTGATCTCAGAGAGGCAAGTGTTGATGAACCAACCCTACCAGAAACAAAGTCTGAGAGGGCTTTTTAACCCACATTTATTCTGCTTTGCAGCCTGTTGTGAGAAATAGCTGTAAAAATAATAATTTGTCTCTTAAATGATCTGACTTCAATTGATACAGTGATATGACTGCCAAAAACATGCTCAAAGGTGTGTGGTCCTCTGCTATACTCACCTACTCTTACTGGGCACTGGAATCTGGCTTCCTCTGCCACGAGATGATGGCATTCAGACCAGTTATGTGATTTGACTTGAGGCTCAGAAGAGAGGTCTTTCTTAACAGGGCTACTGCTTTGTTGTTCTTTCCAGATCCTTCTGCTACAGACTAGTGAGATTTGGAGGGAAGGTCTGAATAATACTTAGTCACAAGGTGATGCCCCAGTCCTGCAGCAAAGATGTTTGGCAAGTAAAGAAAGCTGCTGTGGAGATCAGACTCTGAGAATATTCTGGAGATCAGACTCTGAGAATAAGGAACTGAATCCTGTTATAGCCTAAAATAATCCAGCCAGTGCCTGTAGTTGTTATTTCCCAAGGGCCCTGGCAATTCTTGCCCTTTATGAGCAGGATTCAAAATAACAAAAAATAAACATGGCTAGTGAAAAAATTCTAGCATGGGTGGATGCTATTGTGTACCTTTTGGAGTCATAATGAAATTTGTCCTTAATTAAGGACACAGAAGTGTGTCTCACACAGAAGTGTGAGAATATGAGAAGTGTGTTGGTTTCAGGGACCAACTAATTGATTTTCTGGAAGAATAAAATATTCTTTCTGCTTTAAACAATTGAATCCTTACTAAAGAGATAAGAGGCTTGTTGCAGAAATGTGGAATTACAGGGCATGTACTTTGCTCTGTTCAGAGTTTTGACTAAAGTGAAACCAGAAAAAGGTAGCTGATTCTACTAATATGGCTCTTCCTCTTAAGGAATTGAATGGACCAAAAGTCTGCATGTGCTTCAGATGCTGCTTTTCATGGCCAGAAGGAGAGTAAGGGATTGATATCAGGGGGTTCAGTCAGCAATTCCTTTGCAACTGTGAAACTCGTTAAGCTTAAAAAGAGAATGGCAGTTCCAGCCATGACAGTTTCTGACAGTCCCACTTGTGTTTGTCACTTCAAGAACACTGCGTGTTGAACTTTCAATAGTAGCTAATTCAGTGCTGAATCAGTCACTAAAGCCTTCAGAGTAGTTCTGCCTTTCGAAAGGAAGAATCTGAGGAGAGAAGAATCCTGAAAAATGAAATAAAGGAGGAGGGAATTCTCAGTGTCTAGGTCCTGACAGAATAAAAATTTCACTGTGTGTTTCACAGTTTGAAATGAAGCAGACTAAAACGTCTCATTTTCTTGAAAACTCCTTACAGTGAATCCCAGCTATGTGCTTAAGACTTACTATTCTCACTGGAAATGGAGCATCAGAAACATAAAAAAATCTACTTAGAGGGAAATGTTCTAATTTGTCACTTTTTGCGTCCCCACAGCTCCACTCTTGCAATGACATTGACGCAGGAGTCAGTTCTGTCCAGCAGCACCTCGAACTATCTGCTTTCATATGGCTGGTTCTTCTTCACTTATTTTGACTTTTCTGAATTCCATCCAAGTTCCAAATTTGTATTTGGCTCTGGCTGCCCAAGTGCATGTCTAGACATGTGAGGGTGCCCTGGTAATGACGCATTCCTTTCCTTGATGACGATGTAATTTTTCCATCAATCCTAGTTTTGGTGAAGAATTTAGTAATAGCAATCATTCAGATGAAACATCAATAACATCTGCTCACCCTCTTTTTTCCTAGACTTGTTTCTCTTTGCAGGGACCATCTGTTTCAGTGTACTTGCACTCTTCTGAAATGCCCCTGTTCCTTTGCTTTTTTTTTGTTTCAGAGTTTTATTCCTGTCTTTCCATCAAGCTCTGTAAAGCTCTAACTTCTTCTGGTACTGATAATTGTCTAAAAGATTTGGATCTTTCCAACATGTCATGATCTCATGATTCCATTGTGCCTTAATTTTCTTTCAGTGCCTTGTCTCTGCTTAGCCCCTGTTACTCTTCTCCCAGAAACTCTTGAGATGAGTGACCATAATGATTTGGTCTAACTGTGACACTTATAAAGTCACTGTGCTGACAGATTTCCCTACAGTAAAATATAAACTATATATGCTTTTACATTCATAGAACTAAATGTTGTTTTGTTTCTTTTTCCCAGGTCCCTCTTAAACTAAACACATCTTTGTCTAATCACTAATATTAACTGAATTAGAGCCCTTCCATATGGCGTAGAAGCCTTTTGGAAAAAAATATGAAAAATAATTTCTTCTTCAGAGATATTTTCAGAACTGCCAAAATGACTGTTGAAATTTGCTAGACATATTCTCCTAACATAACCTTGGTTAAGCCAAGATATGATGCTTAAAATATTTGAATTTTTCAGGAAGTTTGGTTTTCCTTCTAAAGACTGTGTGTTAAAAACTCTTCATTTACCCATGAACTTTTGTTAGAGAGAAAAATTTTATATTATTTTTCATATTTCATGTTGGTTTTGTTCATCAGAGATAAAATGGTCTTCATATCAAAACAATATGCTTTGGAAATCAGGAGGGCTCACTCTCAGTGTAGCCTGAAATGTGCTTTGTGATCTTTGGCTTGCCATGCACCAGATACAACAATAATACTCTCTTCAGACACCAATTGCCCAAAGGTTTATTTCTTAAACACTTTTAGATCCTACAGTGGAAAATGCTGCATGAAGTTTACAGTTAATGATGTCCAACATAAAGAAAAGATACTGTAAATCTTCCTTGTGCCTTTTTCAGCTGTTCTTGTGGGTAATGTCCTGGTTGCATTGCAGTGTAAAATCCTGTCTGGATTTCTCGTCCTCATTTTAACTGGAATAAATGCCATGAGTTTAGTCACACAGAGGAAGTATTCACAATGTTCCTCTTCAGGCAATTCATTCAGATGATTAGGTTAGGAGACTGGTCTCCTTAAGCTCTCTCTGTCAGTGGAGTGGGATGTTCCTCCAGATGACAACTGACAGCAGGAGCTTAACAAATGTGTCACTGGCTCTATCTGTACTGGTAAAAAGGAGGAGGTAGAAAGGATTGCACCCACATTCTTTTCTAGGTCCAACTAGGTCTCTTTCCATAGCACTAAGCATGTCTGGATTTTCTTCTGACCAGCATACAGTGGTTAGATGGTCTAAAGATATAAGAATTTTTTCCTCCAGTTCAAACTGCCTTAAATACTTTGATAGGCTGTGCTACAAAATATTTTGCATACTCTCCAGACAGTGACCCCTAGCTGGAATGAACCAGCACTAGACTGAAACTTGAAGAGGTCTAGTAAGCTCACTTCAGAACAAGCCTGGGAGCAAAACACAATACATGAAATTAGAAGGAACAGAATAGAGTAAAGAGGTAAACACCAGAAGTGGACTTTCTGTGGTGTGGGTGTTTGCTTATTCTGGTTCTTTATTTGTTTGTTTGTTTATTTTCCAGGGAAAAACAACCTAATTAAGCTGTGATCTTTCCACTGTTGCTAAGCAATGCCCAAGTCACCAACATCCCTCGCTCTTTTCTTTGGTTCTTTAGTGGATCACTGAAGACCAGAATTCAGTGCTGAAGTACGATGTTGCCCCATATTGGATGAAATGATTAATGTGGAAAAATTACAAAATAGGGAGGAAGACAGATGGAAACATTACACAATTCTTTTTATGTAGTTAAATCAAGGTTTTGTTTCCTGGCTGGCAGCTCCCCTCTCTCTGGACTCTTGGCTCTGTCTTACCTCTCTTTCCATCTGTCAATGTCATGATTTCCCTTCGGAAATGCCAAGTTTGAGCCCAAGACTAGGCTGAGACTTGAAACTCCATAACGTTTCCAGGCAGCCAAATGCAGTCATATAGGTGGGAATAGAATCTCTATGGCTTAACATCTACCTACCAGAAAATGAATAATCTCTTTTCCTTCATCTTCTTCATGCCTCTTATCCAGAAGAGGTGCCCTGTTATGCAATGCCAGCAATTGCATGACACTGCAGGGAAGGCTTTATATCAAATAACATGGAGGAAGAAGCATCTGCCAGTAAATAATAACAGTTCTGAGCATGATTGTGATTATAATGGCTAATCCTAAATCCTAAAAATCCTACATCATAGCTCCTGAACTAGAACCATCATAGAGAGTACCACATTTTTCTAAGTAGGAATGAAAATGGCTTCTGCCATGGAGAACTTAAAATCAATGTACAAGGTGGGAGACAAGAAGAGGGACATAGATAGGGAAAATACATGCTAAAAACAAAGAGGTGAGTTTCTATGTATTTCTTTCTGCTACATTTAGGTAGCTGTGCTATTTGTATTCTTACAAAAAAAAAAGAGTGTAATAGGAACTCTGTCGTCCTCTATAGTGTAACTTTGCAATCAGTAACTGGAGAAAGGAGAAAGTGAGTATGGGAAAGATAATGAGGTCTAATCATTTTTGGAAACTCGGCCAGTTTTTTCATAGTGGTTCCCTAGCTTCTTGACTCTTCAGTGTTCCAGTTTTCAATTGTGGTATACTTAATGCTTATGCTTAAATGACATCTTTCAGGGAAATTTTGTCAATATTTTTAAAGTGGTACTGATTTAATAAAGTTTTTAATTGAACCCCCCCCCCCAACCCCCACCCCCCCCAAAAGCAAAACAAAACAAAACAAAACAAAAAAAACCCACAACAAAACACCATGGGCAAAGGATGGCACAAACAGGAATAATTCCAAAGGAACAAAAAGGATATGCCTCTATGGGGATAATAATAGGCTAATGGATGAACAGATAACGGTGGTTTAGACAGGTTCCTCTGAAGGCTTGGTCTGTTGTATGTAAGATCCAGCTGCCCATTGCCCAGGGGCCTCTTATAGCTCTAGCGAGGGACACAAGAATGTTTCAGCCCATGCCCTACTTACACAGTCGTGTTTTGAAGGCTGCCAGAAATCTGTTGGCGAAAACATTCTTTACCACCCAAAAATACCCTTCAAAAAGAGTCTTGTTTTTGGAAGGAGACAACCTCCCCAGCTGCCTTGCATTGCTATTTCAGTTTCTTGGTACCATTTGCTGAACAACTGTGTATGCTGCTATTCCTGTCACCTTGTGAGTAGTTTTACCAGGGCCACTGAGAGGGCTGGAGTTCTCTTGGCCAGGCATATGATGTAGGAGCACCTTCATGGTTCCTCATTTCCCCTCAGGTTTGTGGCTTTTCCAGGTTGTTTCCTGCTTGGTTTCAACCTTCTGCTCTAGGTAGGAGGCAGCAGACTCACTGCTTTGTGAAAGATGGTCCTCCTTGAGGTGAGTCCTTCTTAGCTCTGCTGTATTGCAAGCTCTCTGGGATCATGGAAAGGGACACTATTTAGTACAACAGTGTATCACCATTTACTCTCTTGGATCTTCCTTAAGATCTATGAACCTTTAGAAAACAAGACAAAGGAGAGAGGCATTAGGGAGAAAGGAGTTTGGTGAAAGGAAAACAAGAAAAAAAGGGAGAGTATTCTTGCACCAGTAGAGCAGGCCTGACCCTCTGTCCTTGTTCTCTACAGGCAATGAAACAGTGAGTTAGGTCAAAAGGAAGGTAAGGTGGTCTCACCTAGTATGGACACAACATTTTGCTACCTGTGGGTAAAGAGGTTTATTAGTAGGAAGTTATTAATATACATATTAAAATATACACTGGTTCAATAATAATTACACATTTGCCAATAACCCTGGAGCCATCAGAGCATCCTCTTACAGCAGTTGACAGGAGCATTATTCTTTCTGAATGATAATTGTTTTCAACAGATATAATTCTCCATGCTCAAATGCAGCTGTGGCTGTTGGACACGCAATAAAGAGCTTGACTCCAAGGTAGTAGAAAGATCGAAGGCTTTTATTTACAATTCATGCGGCCTTTTTATAACATGCTGTGCTAAAAAGGCATATCATTGGTCAGTAGACATCCCTCTCCAGTGGTTAAACAACAAACACAACACTTGGGAGAGGGATTATTATGAAAACTTAGAAATGTTATGAAAAATAAAAACCTGTTTACACAAATTGTTCTAGGGTAGGAACTCTCCCAGGAAATCTTCCCATGAGAAAGAAATCAGCTACTGACAGACTGAAAAAATCTTACAGGCTCAGAAAATCAGACCCACATGCATCTATACCTTACTTTTTTTACTTCTTTCTGGGGAAAAGGGCATTTTCAAAATCTACTAGAAAAAATGTTTGTGAAAAATCAACTTCTTTTTTACGCAACAGATTAGTTTTATGGGCATTCAACATTGAGCCTCCTTTGCGTAACCCACCCTTGCCTGCCCACCCACAAATACTCCCAGGTTTTTAGTACTTTACACTCTGTGGCACTCCAGTCTCTTTGAGGGTTAACTTCTCTCTTTATTACTTCTTCCATTGTCAGCAGAATGGTGCTGAAATAAGTGTTAAAGAATCTTCCTTTTTATTGAATGTTAAGAATAACTTCAGATGGCAGTTTGAATCGTCAAGAAATAAAACAAAAAATTAGTAAATGTTCTTTCCCATATAATTTTATTCAAGTCCTTGCAGGACTGAATTTAATAACAGAGCTGTTACTGACTTCAGCTGGGAAAGGTTGGTACCTGGTCTGGAATATATCTGAAGAATAAGCCTGGAAATTGTGATGGATGCACTCAACTCCTAAACCAAACAAGTGGTTTACAAAGGAGGTTTTACAAAGGAGGTAAAGGCCTGAGCCCTAAAGGTCCAACAGTTCCTTGTGTTCCAATCTGTTCTCTCAAAGCCCACTAAGCAGCAGAACAGACCAGTGAGCATCAGTGCACATAGATTGGGACAACAATAATGTGATTTACACATGAACAGAGTGTGAGCTTTTCAAGACTCATTTATCAAGGGGCAAAGAAAGTCATGGGTATGAGGAGTCTCATGCATACCTTCCCCATGGCATATAATTTGACTGTGAGTCAACCACTTTATCCCCATAACTATGACAGCCTAAGGGAGCCACCTTTGATCTCACCCTGCTAAGCAACTTGGCTGCATGGCAGCGAGCTCCCCTTGAGCTGGGAAGCCTATCAAGGTTGCTCCTTGAGACCTAGACACTTCTTTTGAAGGTGACTGCCATCATGCCTTGCACTAAAGTGCACTAAGATTTTGTTTTGGTTGCTTTGATCTTTATTTTGGTAAGCTTGGTTCTGCCTCAGAACTTTTGAATTGTTGTATCCTTTGTGCAGCACCACAACATAGTAAACCTTGCCATCAAATGTTGGTAAGTCACAGTTTTGTAATGTCACATTTCAATAAAACCACTTTTGCTGATACCTTTGACACTAGTTTTTTTAAGTGATATGAATTGCCTATTTGCAGCAAACTGGCATAGTCAGAAAGATCTTGAATCAGGATTCGCAAGAGAAGCACCCAATATTCTTAGAATGTTTTTGTCAGAAAAAAATGAAGTTTAGGGATCAGAGCTTCATTGTAGGCTTATGTGTTTATCTGTATGCAATGGATGTTTTCTGGTATCTCACTTCAAGAGTTCTTTACAGAATTGTTATGGATAGATACAATTATACATAAGAATACGTAATTAATATTATGAAATATCATCTGAACTAAATATGGGATACTTTAAAAAACAGTAATCATTCCAGAGAATACACTTTTTATGAGACTTCACTTTCAATTTGAGATACCACAGTAACCATGCTGTTTAGTTGGAGATTGGAAGGACTTTTTCTAGTTTTCTTTTCTATGTTTCCATTATACATTTATTTTTTCTTGAACTAATTTTCTTTTCAATACAAATGTTAATGGTTTTACAAAATGCTGAAGAACTTTTTATTTTGTGCTTTATGCCTTTCTTTACAATAGTGTTTTCATATGGATAAGAAGGGCAATTATGGAACAGGTTTTTACATTTTGTAGTTTTCTTTTGAAAGTTATTTCACTTGAGATGAGCTCTTTGTAGATCAAAAGAGACTGCAGGGTTGTGCATGGTGCTTGCACAGCAAATCACAGACATTATTTTGCCTTTCAGCCCAGAACTTTTTGTTCACAAAACACCACATTATTTTTTTTTTGAATAGGGCCTTAACCTGAGAGAAATATCATGACTAACCTTTATACATTCTTTCTCTTTTCATCCACAGATTCCTTTTCGTTCTTGACGCCTATTAAATCTCTGACACTAAGGTGAAAGGTACTTCTTAGAGCTGAGCAGCACATCATCTCAGCCTTGTCTATCCCTGTGACCCTATTTCAAAATGGTTTCATTTTTCCGCATTGAAAAATTTTAAACCACTGTCTTTCTGACAGTTTCAAGTTCTTACCTGAAATATGCTGGGGCAGGCCTTGAATTTGGTTTTGCATTACAAATTCATTGCTTGTGGATGCTTGTCATGTTGTACGGTATCTGTACACAGATGACAGGATTCAACTCCTGACTGTTTTCATTCGCTTCCAGTGGCTGACTGAGCAGTGTGTTTTTTTGTTTTTAGGAAGGGCACGTGAAATATGCTGAGCCGAAACAAAACACATTACACCGTAATTCACTGGAGTATTATGTGCCCTTCATGCAATTTGCGTGACAGCCAGTGCCTTCTCTCTACTCTTGGAATCTTTGCCTGTCTGCCATTCCCTTGTGAATTTCTTACTTTTGTTCATGAAATGCCAAATTCATTTGTCACTGCAAAACATTGTGTATTCTTGCTAACTGGGACATTCTTTTTTTTTCTTCCTTCCTCCCAACTTGATCAGGACACAAGTTTGTTCTATAATACAGTCTCCAGTGATAAGTCTCATTCAATTTTAAATGTCTTATATAAAAGAGCTTTGCTTCAGAGACTATTTAATGGTATTTAAAGGCCAGATTTTGACTTGAATTTTGTGTATCTATAAATAACACAACCTACCTGAATCTTGTTTTCAAACATAGAGAATGTAAGGTATTGTATTCAAAAAAGAGGTACAAAAGAAGTGTCAGTGAGCTTTCTGCTTTATGTCAACTTAGATCCCAGAGCTAAGGTGGAAGTGCTGGGTGGTTGCTGCAGAATTGGCCATCAGTAAAAAAAAGTGTACTGACAAAGAGATGAGCATGACTTCTTTTACCCCATGTGGCTTCTCTAAAGCTCTTGGTCATTTTTTCTGTTTTGTTTGTGTTAAAACTGGCAGCTGTGGTGATAGGTAGAAAAGGTAGAAAAGGTTTTCTATTTATCAACTGAATATCATCCTCTGAATTCTGCAGAAATTTTTTCCTCTTTCTAGTTATACATTTTCATCAAAGCTTGGCCATTTGCTGAATAATCAAAGGCCTTGTTTGCCTGTCCTAGATTAATGTGGGAATGAAACTCCTACAATATTTTAAGCAGTCATGTTGTGAAACAGATGGACTTCATATAACTGTGAAGTGGAAGTTAGTGCAAATTTTTTTCCTTTCCATTAAGATTTTGCCGATGTCTTTGGATGGACTGCAAGCTAAGCTGTATTATTATGGTTCCTGGAATGATACAAGATCTCAGATAGACTTTTTTTTGTGATAGGCTAGAAGCCAAAATTGACTAAACTTTGTAGGTTTCTTGTTCATGAGAAATGAGACTAGAATAAAATCTGGTATGAATTATATAAAAATTATATATTATAAACTATATATATACTATTGGTCTGAAAGGGGCAACAGTGTGCTCACTGGATCTCATCTCACTGTTCCTTCAACTTTTCAAAGTTCCTCTGGACAGGAAAAAAATAAGACTCACCACTTGTGTTCTGCTTGGGGATGCCCCTTGCTTTATTTATCTCCTCATAAAACATCCCTGTCTTGTTCTCATTGTTTTTTTCTCAGGTGAAAAAAATAGTGTTTGTTTTTCTTTAGCTATTGAAAACAAGGTTATTCTGCATTTAAAGTTTCATTTGCCATATGTAGTGGCAGCTTCCCTTCTTTTTAGAGACTTAACAAGTTAATAGTCCAATATTTTAGCATAAATCTATGTTTATGACTATGAATACTTGACACTAGTGAGATTTCAAGCAAGCCTGTAGTTAAACTGAATTTCTTCATATGGTCCATTACTTTTTCCTTCTACTGCAGGTGGTTCTTGTGTTTTTAAGGTCTCATAAAGGCTGTTTAGCCATTTGTGTTTCTTTTGCCCTTAATAACTCCACAGAGCAGCAGATAAATTAATTCTTTCCAGGTGGAATGAGAGTGCTGATTATTGCCATTCTGGGTGTGAATGCAAGGAGGTGTCAAGGAAAAAATAGTTTTGTGGTGTTTCTTCTAAAGTTGGATGTATTCAGTTCAAGAATAGCTTCTTCTGGAATGAAACAAAATTGTTGATGAGGTGTTCATAAAAAATTAAAATTTGACTCACTGAGTATTTTCTATATAGATCAGCAAGCTTCTTCATACAAAGAAGCTGTTTGGAACTCATTTGTAACAGCAAAATAATGTAGTTCTGTTTTTATTGCTTTGTTCCTTCATCCTGCTTAAGCATAACTAAGTCAGTATGCGAACATCTTTCTTCTGTCTTTAAATACAGTTAGTGGTGGCTTGTTTATCATCAGCCCAAATTACTGCCAAGAACAATGAAAGATTTATTTTAAGACACTTTGAAAAGTGATCTGTCTGCAAGGCTTGGGACAGAAAAGTTTGATGACATTCAACTGTTGTTCCTGAGCCTGTTTGACTCATGAGAGACCATTTGACTAAGGAGCACAAGCATTCAACAGAGGGTTTGTTCTTTATAATGAGATTATGAGATACTTTTTATCATAGTTCTTTTCCATCTGGCTTCCTATCATTAGACAAAGCATGTTGACTGATTTATTTTTTTTTCTTTTTTTTCTTAGGGTTTTGCCAAGTTCTAAAAATCTACTTGTTGGTAATAGCATCAACCAGCCATGATAGCTAACTCTAAAGACACAATGCAGCATCAATGAGCAGATTATCTTGCATCTTTTTATACCTTCTCATCAACAGACTCTTTTTTTCCTTTTCCTAATAACCAACAGGACCAGCAAATGATCATACTGGCCTGTTCTTCTTTATTGTGTACTTGCTTCTTCTTGAGATGATAAAAGAACTGTGATTCAGTTCAAAGGAACAGGTTCAGCATCTGTACAAACATCAGACATTATCACAAATCTGTGATAATGAAGTCCTGTAGCCTTTCTATGTTAATACCAAAATCCAGAAGAGCTGTGTCTGCTCCTCTGGTTTGATTGGTTGGGAAACCATGCTGTGGTCACAGAAAACTGCTGGGATGAAGGCCCTGGCAGCACGTAGAGAAATTTGAACAATGTGGATGCTACATCACAGTCTTTTTGTATTTGGTGAGATTAATCAGCCCCCACATGTATAGGAACAGCAGATGGACAAACTGTGGCTGTGTGCTTCGTGCATAGCTCAGGGTAATTCTGCTCTGGCAGAGGTTTTTCAGTAAAGGGGATGTTCTGTAAGCTGTGGCTATAAAGCTTTGGTCTAGCTCCATAAGGTTTTTTAATTTTTTTTTTAATAACTCAATAAAAATATGAAATTTGAAATTTTAATGTAGTGAAATTCCTACACTCAGTTTTATTGGTTATGCCAAATGTTTTGCCCTGATGTTGTCAAACCTTCAATATATTGCACCAACAACCCAGATGAACATTTTTTCTATTCTCTTTTCATTCTAAATAAAATGTTAGAAGTTAATCGATATTTGCTTGATCAGTGATAAACTGCTTTCATCCAATGAACTGCTAGTCTGTTGCATTTAAATCCCTAAAAAAAATTAAACTCTAATCAGTACAGTAACCTAAGTATATGATAATATCCAGAACCCAGGACAGAGTAAAATTTTCATTTGCACTGTAAAAGCAACTTTTTCTAGGACAAATACACTGGAAATAAGCAAAGAAAGTTAAAATGAAATTAAGAAAAGGCAATTGATTACTAGACAGCTGTCTGATGAAACTCATGATAGGTATATATTTAAAGTTCAAAGCTAATATAACTTCGATTCTGGCATGGCATGTGGTCCTTCTTACTGACATGATAAGCTGAAAGGAGTCTTTTTGAGTTCACCTTCCAACTTAAGAAGAAAGCCAATAAGATAATAAAAGATCAAGATTTGTGGGATACAAAGAGCAGCCAATTTTCAGAACATGAAATACATCTGCGGTATTTCCACCAAATCCAGTAAAACTATTGTTGGAGAAAGGTAGGCTTCAGTGTAGGTAAAGATGACCATTAATATTGAACCTCAAATCTTGATACAAAGTGTATTGAAATCAGGGAGAAAACTCATGTTCTCTATTTTGAGTCTTTCTCTCTTTTGATATACAATTCTTGCAATTATTCTTTTTTTTCTTAAAACACACAATTCATCACTTAGCACAATGTACCGGTCTTGATAATTATTTTCAAGCTACTATATTCATGATCTTGAGCATGCCTGGAACTTGTAAGTCTTGAGATCTGAATCGAAATTGTAGCAAAATTACACATTTTTTAGGAAAGGCATTTAATACTCCCTGTGTCTACAGATGCAGACTTCTCACGGTAGTATCTAATGACTGGGAGATGTGGACACCAACCAAACTGAGTGTCATATCTATTTTAAGGAGCATGAATACATTCAGTAGAACAGCAGCAGATCTCGGCTTTTTAGAAACATTTTTTTTTTTTTCAGATGCTATGAAACACTTTTTTTCTTTAAGCTTAGATAAAGATACTGAATACTGATCCTTGAGTATAATACTTAAGTATATATATAATCCTTAAGTATAATGTGCTACTTATGTCTTTCCTTGATTCAAATGGAAAAGAACAACATAGGATAGTGAAAGAAAGCACATTTATATGGTATTGTTAAGTAATTACAAGTTTTCTGCAAACAAAACCCTTTCAGGGTTGGGATTCAGGAGCTTCCCCTTTACTAAATGCAGAATTAATACTGCAATGTGAAATCACGAATTAGTGGGAATGCACATGCACAACTTCTTTTGTATCTGCATTATTATTCCTGAGCCAATGAGCACTTGCATAGATAATGGCAAGAATATGTTCTTCAGGTAAAATGTCAGTTCAGGAAAATACTGATCATTAGGAATTGTTTTGTGATATCCTAGTACTGGAGGTGACCTGGTTCTGCTTTCTCATTGAGCATATTTTCTCTGTATCTGATAGATTCATCCTGCATCAAGAGAATAAGGGAGTGGGTGAGATGAGATTTGAATTGGCAAAATCACTATTTCATCATATAGAAGTTCAGAAACAGAAAAAATTTAACTTTTCTTTGAAGGAGAACAGGACTTTGTCTAGAAGATCTTGCAATTACATGGTGTCACATGCTGTGCTGTTTCAGCCATCTTCAATCTCATTTCTTCATTTTTGTTTTGTTTGACCCTGAGACTGTTTCCTTGATATTGTTATTAAAGATCTCTTCAGACTAGAGTTCCTGTTCTCCCATCTTTACTGTCCACATGCCACAAGTCATTTCCCCATCATGCTTTGTTGCCAGGTTCTTTCCTTTCTGGCATTTGAATTTATTAGGCAGCTTCCCAGATTTGACTAGCACATGCTTTAGTACAGAGTTCCCATCAGATTGTAGATTGCCTTTATCACCTCTGAGAGAAAGGATTGTAAACACAAACCTAAACAATACCATAATACACCACTCAAGATTGCAACAGTGCAATCATGGATAAACAAGGTCCTGTCACCACTGTGTGTTACATTCTGTTCTTTCTATTAAACCAGCTTGTAAATTAGCAATACATAAAAAATTGGATCAATAGTAAACCTTTTGTTACTGGTAGAGGAAACAATTCAGGGATATTTTACAACTCCTATGGTTAGTGCTTTCTCCTCGCAGTCTGATGGAAATTATTAAAAGAAAACACCCGATAATGAGGTGGCTGTTGAATGCTAAACTTCTGGAGGGTTTATTATAATTTTTATTCTATTGTTTGGAACAGCACTGGGATCTGGAGTGTGGAAGGGTCACCATTAGAAAAGTTTGTTTCTATAACAACATGGTGTAAAAATGGAGTTCCCTTTCTTAGCATCTTTCTTGAAGTGGAAAAATACCAGTTTATTTCAGATGCAAGGTATTGGATAGCATTAGCAGTGTGAGAGACAGTAAGCAGTGACAGCCAGAGTTTAAAGCAATGCTTGTGCATATGCAATATTGCTCTAGGGTGATAAAGCTGTTTTCTAATTTGTCCTAAGTTTTTTTAAAGCTGCATATATGTGTGCTCACCTGAAACCATGTTGCTGACTCTGCTTTCTAACCTCTCCTTCTGATGTTAACATTTTAGGAAGGAATCACATTAGGGTATTATAACCTGAGTAAAGTCAATTCACCACCAGCTTAAGTTTGAACATTACTGTAAAAACATGTCCTATAAATCTTCTCATTTTCAAAGAAAGAAGAAAACAGAATTATTTTAGGGGATGCTTGGGTAAATGTCTTTGAGTCAGCTAAAATGCATATACCTGGTAGTTCTTCATCCTGTTACCTACAGGACTCCCAGAACTATTCAGCCAAGCCTGAATTAGTCCTATTCCACCTTGTATTAATGTGACAGAACTCATAAGGTTTATGGAGGTTCACAATATTGCTGATTTGATATTACCTTTGCTGTTGTCACCTTCTGTTGCACACATACTGGAACATGGGTGTCTAACTTTCATTGAAATGTACAAAAAGACTAATTTAGAGGAGCTCTTTCCTGGCTGCTGAAAACATGTGGCTTAGTGACTAAGTTATGCTCTGTTTTTAGCTGTTTGTTGCATAGTTACTCAAATTCATGAGAGATATTTTAGATTATATACACAAAGATTGCATTTCCAAACCAGAGAATCCAATATATTAACTTCCTGTCATTGCTCCTATTACATCTGAATTAGTTTATTCTGATTTCAGCAAGGAACTGCCAAAATTTTAAATTATCAAAAATGCAAAATTAGAATATTCTAACTGTCATTGCCACCAATGGATATATCTGTTCCCTTTCAGGTCTTTTCCAGGACCTCTTTTTAGGTTATAAGGTATAATTCTTGTGGTTTTACATGTTGTGCATAAGACTGTGTAATTGTCACTCCCTGTAGCTAATCCCTGGGAATCAAACCAGATGTTTAACTGGTTATACAGTTAAGATTCACTGGCCAGCTCAGAACAGATAACCTTACACCCAAGTTGTATTGAAAAAGGGAGCCCACCATGGCACAGAGGAGAGCAGCAGGCTATGCTGGGTGAGTGGGGTCAGTGTTGGCATGATATGAGCAGTGCAGGGGCTTATTCTGCCGAGATCAGCAGCATGACTGGGTGAGCTGGGTCCTTGTTTATCCTGGAAACCTGGGCAGGAGGGTTGTATGGAGGAGGCAGGCAGAGAAGGAGAAACTCATGTCCTTGGTGGCTTTGCTCCAAGGTGCAATAGGATTGTGAGCAGGAAACATCTCCAAGCCATATGAGAGAAGAGGATTCCTTGGCTAACAACGAGTCAGAACCACCTCTGGGAGGAGCAGGTACTGCTCTCTCTCTCATCTGCCTTTTCCCTTCTTTGTGGTAATGGGTGTGCATTTTAAGCAGTGAGGGAAAGAGATGTACAATAGGTGGAAACTCTGTTCTTTGGTGTTGATAGACTGAACTCCATTTTCTCATCTATAAAACCATTAAAATTATGTGCTCCATCACAAAAGTTTGTTTTCTGTATTTGTTTTCTTTAAAGGGAGCTCTCAAGGTTTGCTTTGTTTATTTAAGCACCATGTTGAGAGAGAAAGAGAATTAGGCTGGAGAGGGCATATGTATCCATGTGCAGAGAAACATCCTTGTGGGGAGGACATGGTGTGCATGCCCTCAGGAGGAAATGGTCTTCCAACCCTCACACCTTCTCATGAAGGAATGCAGGCAGCAATACCTCTGCTGGGCTGCATATGAGGCCCAGGACACACAGAGACTTTTTCTCCCTTCCACTATGGGGAAAAATAGAAAGGCCAGGTCTCTGGGAGGCTTTTTCTTTCACAGATGGGATGTACATCCCTCCTTTACAATCTGAATTCTAGCTGAATATTAAGATAGGACTGCATACAGTTGGAGCAGTACAGGCTTGCACACTGACAGATTCAGCTTGTTCTTTCCAGATTGCTAAAGCTTATTTTAAAAGGTCTTATTATTGGAGAGCTTCCATTGTGTATCTAAAGCCACTGATATCTTGCTGTCAATTAAATGAAAACAAGTTGCTGTTACTTTTCAATTTAAGGGGGACCTCTCAATAAAAATATGTTTACCAACAGTTACACATACGGAAGTGTTTCAAAAATATTTTAAGTGCACTGCAATTACTTAAAGGTGTGAAATGTGAATGTGTTCATTGCATCACAATTAAGGCCTGAAATTTAGTGACTATCAGGGTTGCTGGGCTGTTTTTCCATATATATGGCCAATAAAATTAGAAGACTTATCTCTAGGCAAACTCATTTATATTTTCTTAGGTTTAGATGATTCTTTCAGCTAGAAAAGCTGTAGTATGAGTTTCTTAAGCAAATACTTATCTCTTTATAAGAGAAACACTGATATATGAAACACTGATGCACTGTTCCTTGCTTTTAAACACTTACTTCATAATATATATCTGTGCATAATGCAGGAGAGTTTGAAAGACAACTGTGGATTTCTGAGAACAGCCTTTACTTTTAGCTCAGAAAAATATTATTGTGGTTTATGCAGTCAAATTATAACAAAATAGACTCTGCTTTTGGTGGAAAACGCATTCACATGTGAATCTATAATTGTAAAAGTAAGCCTGTGGTTCATGAAGCTAAAATACTCGTGGGTGCAAAACTGCTATAGTTTTATGCAGAAATAGAAATGTTGAAGCACATGTACTTCACTGCACATGGATCTTGGGTTCACACCAGAAAAGCTGGTTAACTGTTTTTTGTAGCACGTCTGTTGTGGTGGTGCTGTTCTCCTGATACTTTACAGCACTTAGAAATGGTTTAGGTGACTCAGAGAAAAAAAAAAAAAAAGAAGGAATTGAAGGTTTTCTAATAATGGAAAGAGTGACAAGGGAAAGAGATTATTTCCAAATCTGTTTCATTACAAAGCTCCTAAACTTTTTTTTTTATGTACTAGAGCACAATAATTGTAAAAGAGTGTTCACTTGCTTCATATATGTGACATTTAGTACATAAATTAGCTAAATGTGTCAAAACACAACACAAATAATATAGGACATATTATCAGTGGTGTTTTAACTGTGGGTTCTACTGGTCACATCAGTCCTCTCACTTCAGTTGAAATAGATCCTGAAATCTGTGTAAACTGAATATCTTCCAGTGAGTTTGAACAATAATTTAAATGCAAGTTAGAAGGAAAAAGCTCTGCATTAGTGATATTTTAAGCATGTTGTGAGCTAGAGGTGTCTGTTCCGTAAACAGGATCAGATATACACTAAAAGACCTGTATCTTGTAAGGTTTTACATGATCTACAGGTACATAATATTATCTTATATTTCCTAAAAAACAGTAATCAAGGGAAGTTTCTCCCTTGCTGCTACTGATGATGTCAGCATGGCTTCAGGTTCCATCTGCTTTGCTGCCAACTCGTTGCATGCATATTTTTGTACATCTTCCTACTCCTCTAGAGATCACTTGGACAGCTGAAATCCCATGTAAAGGGCCCCACTAACATTTGTCAATAGCTCTGTTCCAGCTTGCACTGACACTGTCAAATTACTTTGGCAAGGTGGGTGAAATATTAATGTAAAATCTTAGAATTTCTATGTTTGAAATGACCAGAGACGTTATTGAGCTCAGCCATTCAGATGTCCAAAAAACATCCCTAAGGACTGGTTTTCAGACATTCCTCCTTGCCACAGGTGGAATAGGGATCTGGAGGAAATGCTTTCTTTCATATAAATTCAGAGCTTGCTCTTCTTTAATTTCCTCTCCGTGAACTCATTGCAGGTGAAGCCAGAAATTTCTTAGTACATCAGGCAGAGATCCGTGCTTCAAAAATACTGTTTGGAATTGAGATAAAGATATTCTGACACTTCTTTAAGTCAATTTCTATTGTATTTCTTGTGGAAATGATAATAAGTTAGAATTGAGATAAAGATATTCTGACACGTTTTTAAGTCAATCTCTATTGTATTTCTTGTGGAAATGATAATAGTTGTCCCAGAATGTGAGGGCAGTTTGCCCTGCTGCTCCTCCCCTGTACTCAAGGTCTCTTTTGTTGTGTTGCCACACTGTGTCTCTAGACCCCAGCTGTGATCAAGTTCTCATTGTGTGAGGGACCATAAAAATGGATTGTATGTCACAGTCCCTGCCACAATGACAGCACAGTTTAGCAGGAGAGGACAAAAAGGGGTAGCTAAGGTAACAGAGACATGCTGAGACTTTTGTAAAGTCACTCAGTGAGCAGCAGGAAGGAGAAGCCATAGCACCATTGTTTCCAAGTCCCAATTGCACTGCAAAATTACTGACAAATGCTTCTTTTTAAAGGAAGACTCTCATCATAAAAAGGAAATGTTATTTTTGAAAATTTTCTTGCTAAAAATCTTTATAAATGGCAGACAGAAAAGAAACTGAGAAATCCTAGATGCCTCATTTTAAGAATTACATCTAAATCACTTTGAAAAAAAATTGAAATAAGACTTGGACTGCTTTTAGTGACGTTCTTCTAGTTACCAGCAAGTTCAGTGGAAGTTTGTTGTTGTTTTCTTACATTTAGATAACTTAACAAACCCCAAACCCAGCTCTACACTGGTAGTTGGGTCATAAAAATGGTACAGAAAAAAATTGCACTCACAGTGACTTCTTTTAAACAATATTCTATCAGTAGTTTATTAGGGACAGTATTTTCAGTTGGGCTGGGAAATGAAATTACATCAAAGAGAATCTGACCCCATATAGTAAATTTGAGTCCAACTTTTATCAGTATGCCTCTCCCATCAGCACAGTTAAGTCTGTGCTGCCCCATCAGACCTTCCCTGCAGGCAGAGGGGAGTTTCACAACCAAGTGCAGTTTCCCACACCTTGGAACCCCTGGCTCTTTCCAAGCATTGTGCTGGCTTCCTAGCACATAAAAGTAAATATGATTCAACTTCACAGTGACTTCCTGAAGCTTCTACGGATCCCCAAATAAATATTATATTTCATTGCAAGCAATGCTGACATGTTCATTCAAAGAGCGCTTACTGCATTGAGTGTTATGTACAGTTAAAGTGTGTATAAACCTCTTGAAGTGATGAAGGGTACTCAAAGCTCTCTGATAGCAAACCTGTCATCCATGGTATTGCTTCAGGAGAACCCCTACAGAGAACCAGAAGTGGGGGGTTGTGTGTTGGGTAAGATGTGCATACAGAGTTTTCCCTGTGATGCACAGGGAATGCAGAATATGTGGCAGTGTGAACTGAATGAAGGTAATTTATAGTGAAGAATAATAGAATCATAGAATCCATCAAGGTGGAAAATGGCCTCTAAGGTCATGATCTCCAACCATTAACCCATCACCATCTTGTTCACTGTAGCGTAGAACTGTGAGCCCAAGACTTCAGAGTGTAAAGTCAGGAAAATTCCCTCTGCAAGGCCCTGCTTGCCACACAGTGAGCCAAAAAGGGGAGAAAGGGCCTCTAAATCAAAAAAGAGATGAGGAAAATTAGGGCTCTCCATGATCCCAAATGCAAGATTTTTGGGGGACAAAGAAACCAGATCCCCTCTGGTGAGGAGGTATATCTGTGAAATAGCTCACAGTTATGTATAGGCACAATGTTTGACTTATGCAAACAGAGAACTTACAAGCCAGGAAGATTAATTTATACTTAGAAAAAAAAAATTGCATAAATCCATAGTAAAAGGAAATTTTCTTCAGAGAAATACAAATGATTTGTGAAAAACATTGCCTAAAGCTTACATGCTGTACTGTAAACAAATATGGATTTCACATAGATAATGAGTGATATACTGATAAATTCAAAATGTAAAGAAGGACTAAAATTTATGTTCTAAATTTCATCAAACATTAATTAAAGAATCCTGAGGTAAGTGATGCTCCATTACATTATTTTTCCTAAAGGAAGAAGAAAGGACTGGCTTTGTTGTCAGGTAAAGTAGATGCTTCCCCCCTGCCCTCCATATAGAGGCTTGACATGTCAAGAAAAAAAATGCTGAGGTTTCTCAGCCGTTTTTGCCTAAGTTATACTTGTCTGTGCAAGTGTACGTGTGCTCTGCTAGATCTGGCAGTAGAGATGGATTCAGGAAACCAAGTCAGGTTATGGTTTTGAAGACCCCAATCTTCCTTGAAATGCAGAGCTGGAGTTTGAATTATCAGTATTCCTACAGAGAAGTGCTCCAAGCACTTAAAGGGTAGAGAACTTAATTTATCATTGAGGTAAGGGTCCCTAGAAGGCCCATCACAGAGAAGAGATCATTGGATTGCAGGTTGTTTCATTTGACAAGGATAAACTATTAGGAAATCTACATTTTTTACCTGAGATGTAATTCAATTTTATATTCAATCTCTAATTAATCTAATTTTCTAAATTAGAATGCAGAAATCTGATTTTTCAGATTTCACTATTGCTTCAGAATGGTAGTTTTGCATTCAGGCTGTGATCTGACCTGTTTTGATTTAGTTGAACTACCCAAGCTTGGATCTGAAATTGTCTGTAGCATAATTCAGCTATCTGATGGCCCCCCAAGTGTGTGATTAAGCTGTCTGACCTTCCTGTGCTTTTCTTTATTTTTCTACTCCTGGTTAGATTAGGTTCTGTCCCAAAATCCATTATCTCATTCCTGATTTGGATTTCCAGTTTACTACAATAACAATAACAATAGTAGTAGTAGTAGTAATAATAATAATAATAATAATAATAATAATAATAATAATAATAATAATAATAATTTTTCACTGCTTCTCACTCTGTTACTGAAAATAATCCTTAAGAGGTGGGACTTCAAATAAAATTAGTCAAAGCCACAGTTCCACCTTCTTCACTCACAGAAGCACTAAATATAGTATGAACCTTGTGTTAACAAATAGTCCAGGACTTAATCTTTACACATGAGTCTTGGTTCACTCTCCTCAGGCTTCAGTTTCACCTAGTTTAACAAGTGGGTTTTGTTTGTTTGTTTGTTTTTAACTAATCCCATTTGCAAAGTGAATTTTATTTTAGTGAAATGTGGGATTTCATCCCTGTGTCTGTGGTCCATGTACACATGCTGCTGTTTCAGCTGCAGGCATTGCCCAGCCCAGCCCTGTGAGAGGTGGCCCTTCTGCTCAAAGCATCTGCCAATGTCAGCAGTTGATGTAACAACTGGTGTTGCTCAAAGCTGAATTTAATTCACCATCTAGGATGACAAGAATTCTTACCTGCCATGCCAACAGATAAGGATTTACTGTTAGTACATTCTAGATACCAAGGCTCTTTAGCTTTCAATTTTTTTATTCAAGTAGATTTTTTTTATCAAAACTAGCTAGTTGTGAGCATGCAGTAGCAAAGCTGTATCTAAAATGCAGATGATCTTTTAGGCTCCCTATGTGTTTTACTAACATTTGAAATAAGAATTAATTCCTTGTGCAGTCTGAGTCATTTTGCAATGAACAAGCTGTTATTTATGTTTTAACATTTCCTGAAGAGACAATTTCTATAGAACATCAGGAAGCAGCCATAAAATGAATATGGAAAAAATTGGGACAGAAACAAATGTTTTTTGCAATTGGCTATGCAGAATAATTTCATAGCAAAAGGTAGGATCACATGCAGTAGAAATTGCTGGCTTTTGTGAGTTGGCAGAAAATATAATTAAAATAAAGAAGTGACATCTTATGTGACAGAACCTGAGTAGGCAGCACAGCATTTATCACCTCCTGTTCACTAGCTTTTCTTTTTCAAAATTAGTGAGATTTATCTTATATGACGCCTACTCATGGTCTTGTTGGCATGAACGAAAACAAAAAAAAAGAAATGTAGCAATGTAAAATAACACAAGGAGTTGCTGCAGCCAACAAAAATGGACAAATTCATCTCTGATGCTGTGAAATAGAACTGCACTAGCGTGGATACAGGCTCCAAAGTGTTTTACTTCCTGTGGTTATTCTTGTTTGTTTTTTAGTTTTGTGCTCATAAACTCTACTTCTATCTATAGATCAAATAGATCTATTTGCCGATAGATCTATAAGCAAATCTATCTTCTACAAAATGGGAGTTGGACTGAAATCTTGATTTTAGCTGTGTAAATTTGAAGTTATTCTGCCAGAGTCAATGAAGTAATTCTGGGTTTATACTTGTAAGTCTTTAATCAGAATATGCCAGTGAGTAGGAAGATGTGGCACCTAAAAATCAGTGGTTGCTGCTGCTGTTTTTCTTTCAGGCTGAGAATTTTGACATCTTTCTTGCTTTGTTTACTGTGCTGAGTTTTCTGATTCAGCCAGGCTGTGGACTGAAACCAGTGATATTCTCTATTAGGAGACATGGAACCTGGGAGGTTTCAGAAAATAAAACCAAACCAAATCAAACCAAGACAAACCTAACTTAACACAGTTTAATTTTAGAAGACTCAAACAATCAATGATTTGGAATGCTGGATGACATGACTTTAACAAAGAAATTATGGAGTGCTGTCACAGAATCTACAGATAAGAGGACCAGAGCAGGGGAGAAGGTGAATAATTTCATGCATATATTTATTAAATCAGAACGTGTAAAAGACCTCAAGTAAATCTGCATGGAGTGGGTGGAAGGAGTGGAAGCACAATACTTAGAATAACCATATATATTATACAAGGTTTTAAAAACCTACTTTTAGGAAGGCAGTGAGGTGAGAGAAAAGAGTGATCAGTATTCAGATTTTAATTTTTTATGCTGTTTCTGATGAGTCACTTTCCAATACCCACACTTGAAGAATCCTTCTAAATGTACCTCTTGTGTGCGTGGAAGAACATACTTAATTACGAGCCAGTGTTGATACAGTTATGCCTTAGAGAATGGGAAGGAGGCCAACATCCCTTTCTCTCCCACTGTCCTTAATATGCCAGTTTACACCAAAAGTTGAGGCAACCATTGCTTGCAGTCCAGAGACAGCAAAACCAACTGTTGTCCCTTTCTCCCCTCCTGCCTGGTGCACCTACAACATCAAGCCTGCAGTCATTTGGAAACAAGCACACCAAATCTGTCCTTGACTTTGTGTGAGGTTTGTAGGGCCTATACACGCCAAGCAATGGCTTGGGCAGTATGTGCCTTGTCCTTTTTCAAGCTCTTTTCATTCCGGCAACAATTATCTGGGATGTGAGTGAACCCAGTTCATCTGCATACAGAACCAGGAACTGCACATCATGTTCTTTGGTTTTTCAGTAAAAATTTAGCATCACACAGGCTCAGAAGAAACACACATAAATGCAGCACTGCCCCTTGTACATCTTGGTGCACATGTCACTGTGAAGAAGGAAAGGTGACAGGCTCAGGTGACCAGGTTAGTGCTGAGGAGTTCACTGTGTGATTTCACTCTGCACTGAGTGCACTGGGAGTTTTGGATGAATGATGACTGTTCTGCTGTACAATTCCATTCCCCTGTACTCATGATCTTGCCTGCACTTTTTACTTATTAAGTGAGCCATCCTCAGACCATCTATGTTTTTGTAGTAGCACCTTGCAGCCTTGGAAGTAAACCTCATAAAAGCCTAGTAAAACATCTGTGACCATTTGCTAGCTATCAAGATATTTTAGGACATTAAACAGCAAGCTGTATGGATACCATGAGGCTGTGGAATGTGCAGGACGTTATCACAAAGTTTAAGGTAGATGAATGTCCAGTAAAATCTGTTGTATAGCAGTGCACTCTTCTAAGAGGCACCTCTAGCAATGATAGGACTGTTTTACATAGAGATTTATGACAAACAGCACTGCTGCCTTCCTGCAAGCTACCAGTCTTAAAGTCATTCACATTCATTCATATTTTCATGATCAGGGCATTTGCAACAACAATGGATTTGACAAAAGAAAAAAAAAAAGAAAAAGCATTTGCAGCATCAAGTTATAAACTGACATGTCTCATTTAAGCAGTGTCACTTACAACCAAATATTTAGACTCCAAATCAGGATAATGAAAAAACATTTTCAGGAGTGTGATGGAGCTTCTGTCTAATTGACACTTGTACTTCCCTGCAGCTGGGGAGGATAAAGTTTCACAAAAGTATGAGCAAGTCAACAGCCCAAGTTACTGCGGGCTTGACACGGTTTGTGTGGACAGTGCTTAAATCAGTTACATCTCTTACTCTTCTTGCTAAATTCTTTTGCTAATAAGGAGAGAGGTGAATACATAGTTTGTCACCTAGCAACCCCAGATGAGTGCTCTGAACAGCTTTGAATGAATAGTTGCCCATGGAGTCTTAAAAATAGCTGGTTTGTTTTGTTTGGTTTGTGCAAGTGAAAGGTGTGGTCCCCCATATGTGCTTGTGTGAAATGATAAGCAAACTGAAGGGAGAGTGACACAGAATGAGGAAATAAAAATGGAATCATATGGTGTAATTGGCATGCATATATATATAGAAAATCTGCTTCTATTCTTTTAAGTCAGCTCTGCATAAATTTGCATGACATACCTCAAGTTCCCTGCCTGTTCCATGGCATGTTACTGAAATTCTTTCCTACAGAAGAAATGGGAACATAGATACTTTGGTATGTTAAACACCCCCCTCATCCCACAAAGTAGAAAAATTCTACTCAGGGATTCATTATTTGCTTACAGTAAATAAGATTGTAAGATTATTCATTCTTGCCTGCATTGCCCTTGGATTTGAGACTTAAATAGCAACTGGTAGCAATAATTGAAATTGCATTAATGGCAGCAGCTGGGTGTATGGGACAAGGGTGGATGTGGCCAGCTGCAGTGGGGAGGAAGGGTGGCAGATATGGGCAATGACAACCTTTGCATCCTGCTCTCTAAACAGTGCTGTAGGGAGGGGGCCAGAGCCCTCCCAGCTCTTCTGGTAAAGTCACACCTGGACAGGACAGGGTTGCTGTTATCCCAGAGGAGGTTGATGTCCAGCAGCAGTTAAAAACACTGTTAGCCTTTGGGGGCTGGGTTTGCTTAATTCTCCCTCTACAATGACCAGCCCAATGATGCAAAGCACCTTCATGACCACCACCAACTCCTCTTCCAAAGAATTGCCTCTTGGTGACAAAACTAATTGAGTTGTTTCACAAGGCCCTGCTGCCATCTTACATGTCACGGGACCTTCCTATGAGAAAAGGAGCGTGGTCATAGTATAACCAACTCCTAATTGTTTGGGACACTCTATCCCAACTTAACAGCTTGGCAGATTGTATTAATAAATTACACTGAGCTCTCATTTTAAATTGGCCCTGTACTCAGGGCATAATTTTGTATGATTGTGCCCAATAAGGAACAGAGGGGTTGATTTCTTTAGAAATCCAAAGTTACTTATTTCGCCAACTTAAAAGCCAAAAGTATTGCAGCTGCTATTTATTTTTGTAGATGGAGACACTTCTTTCATTCATGAAGTAATTTAAAGCATATTATTTTTGTTCAGGGTAGCCACTTTAAGAATAAAGACAGCACTACAGAATGTTTCTATATTCTTTAAAAGCTTTCTTGGGTTTTTCTTTCAGTTTCCAGTGTTTTGTTTGAAAAATAAGTAATGTTGCTGTGATGAAGCCTGTATTTTGAAGCCTAAGCTAGATGACAAAAGAAATTTTTACAGAAAGTGGGAGACAGGTCAGGTGGGTTGGCTAACAACGAAGTGCCATTAATGTTTTTTGCTTCACTGTTTCTGGGATAATCCATATCACAATGTAGGCTAGTTTTTATTTAGTTAATTTTATAATTGAATTAACTGATCGTCAGTTGTGTTCAGCTTATGCTCCTACCTGCAAAGGCCATTCCACACACTGCCCACATATTCATTGCAAGCAGGGTGTGTGTTGCTGTTGGCTCTTCCACTGCCTGTGTGTGTGAGCTGTGCACGCACACACCCCAGGGCTCCCTGAGCACTGTGCCAGGAGCAGCCACCTCGCACACCAGGAAGGGCACCAGTGACCTCAGGCAAGGCTCACTCTGGTCCCACAGCCTGGGGGCAGCCTAAGAATGCCAGAGGTTTGGGAAAAGCCCTGACATGAAACAATGTTGGATTTTATGGCACATTTGCTTACCTTCAGGGTCTTGATGAAAAATGTGACTCCCCAGCCTCATTTTCACCAGGGAAAAAAGATGTTGGCTAGGTTGTGGCAGCTAACAGGAAGTAAAATATCAGCTAGGTTTAGGCAGTTTGCAAAAGGCTCTTAGCAAAAATACCAAAATGAAAGGGAACTTCCCATAGAGGCAGAAAATGCTTACATCAAAATGTAACCCTGAAATTATTGACTGGGTCCTTTCATGCATTAGAGACTGATAGTTTCTTCTGAAAATTATGCTGGGCTTTTCTAATGTACATTGTAAGATCTAATCAGTATCCCATAGCATGGTGTGTGCCTGGCAGCACTGAGACTAGATTTCATCTCAGAAGCTGGTAATAGATTATCTGCAACTGATTGATGGCAGTGAGAAATGCTAAT
Organism: Cettia cetti; assembly: GCA_013401135.1. Classification (NCBI taxonomy): domain Eukaryota; kingdom Metazoa; phylum Chordata; class Aves; order Passeriformes; family Sylviidae; genus Cettia; species Cettia cetti. Next base: position 10,763 of record VZUI01040117.1, on the reverse strand, counting down.
GGGAAGCAAGTTAGTGTGGTCATTTAACCATGTCTTTATACTGAAATATACTTATATTTCCATGTAAGTGTGAAAAAAAGAGGGAAGATGTAACAGTGAGAATCTAAATATTTTAAGATGTCTGATATATTAATTTTGTGCTGTCCTTTGGGTCAGGAAAGAGTGATGGATCATCTTAATTCTTCTCTTGTGGTGAATATCTGTAATGCACAATTTGCTCTTAATTTTTAATATTTTCCCATATTTATTTGTTATTATTGTTGTTGTTATTGTCTTCTAACTTTAGTAAGTGCTAGATTTCAGCTTTTCTCTAATTCTGCTGTTATTTTAGAGTCCTCTAGTTAGTTTAAGTTTCTATCCTTTCCCACCCCCCACCATCCCCAATACTTCCGGAAGAGAACTGGACTGTCATGAGCTAACAAGTCTGTGTCAGGTCAGAAGTTTTGCTTAACATTATTTTCCCCCTCAGTTATTTGATCAGGCTGCAATCAGAGCTTCCATCACAGTCTCTTGGCAGTATCTTGCCAGAGACATTGTACTGATGGAACATTGTGCTTGTGTGTGTTCAGATGTGGCTCTACAAAACTACATGTTAGGCAGGGGCTTCATCCTCCAGTTTGAAAGGACCCCCAGTAGCAGCCAGTGAAAGCATTGCCACATGTCTTATGAAGTATGACTGATGTATGAAATTTTCCTACATGAAAACCATATATAATATCACATTTTTTCCTCCAAGCCCAACTTTGGTCATCTGCTTGAATACTGAGCTGCTCAAGGATCCTGGGTGTTGCAAAAATACACTAATTACATGTTATTATACCCATGCAGTTGGCTTGACGTTTTGCAGTGTTTTTCTGTGACACTGCCATGTATCTCACTGGCCTTGCTCACTGAGCAAGGAATGTGAAGCTGCTTCTTGGATGCCGTTTCTTGGACGCTTGGATGCCGTTTCTTGGTTGCTGTGCACTGGGGCAATGTGCTTGTGGCCCCCAAAATCCTTGCTGTGGTTGTGGTAATGTAGCATTTCTGACTCTTGTCTGCCTGTCTCTTATCTTAGCTGTGGTTGGTGCTTACCATCTTCTCACTTTCCTGTACACTAATTAGTCCCTGAAATTTGTATCTTTGTGTAAAAATCCTTCAGTTGCTAATCCACCAAAAAAGCTAAATGTATTTTTAGAAATCCTGAGATTTTACTTGTTCCACCAGTGGATTTAAATTTTTAAAAGCTAGATATTGAGTTCTGCAACTAGGTCCTCCTTTTCATAAAACACAATACTGACTATGCATTTTTACCATTATAATGCAGAAATTATGTTAATCCAGTATTTTGACAATTATACAGTGATAAACCTTGTAGAAAATAAGAGATGAGAAAATAAGGTGTGAACAACAGGCAGGAAGGCAAGTGTTTTTTGAAGTATGAAGTGTGTGAAGTAATTTGAGGGATTCAGACATGAGTTCCACCTCAAGTACTCTGTCTTTAACAGCAACTAATAAACAGAGAAAGAAAAAAACCCCAACATGTTTCCCCTAAGTATATCTGCTGGATTTCCAGACACCCATGGTTAGGGACCTCTTGAGATAGAGTGTCTTTTCATGCCTAGTAGCCTTTTGTGCATTTTTTTCATCAGAAAACATGTCTAAAATTTTTTGTTAATTTATGTAAACTTTCCTGTATGCAATACCCAAGCACAATGATTTCCGAAGTTAAAACACCTATCATTCAAAAAGCTACCTCCTTTTTCTTTGAACTCTGAACATTTTACTTGATGCTCCTAGTTTCTAAATTATGATTTTGTAGAACTTTATTTTATCCTTCCTTGATTTTGTTCTTCCAGGCTGAAGACTTCTGGTATATATACTGTTTTCTTGTCCAGATGCCTTTTCTGCCTTGAGTGGTGTTGCTGTTCTCTGCACCTTGCTCTTCTGTATGTTCATGGAAACATCCTAGAAGCATATTGATGTGATGAGGGATTGCTCCTTAAACAAAGATTTCTCATTCATTTATGAAGTGATTCCTCTCCATTCCAATGAGTGCTTTCCCTCTCTCTTTGTGGCTGTCATGCATTTTACATGAGCAGGTTTGAATCTTAGGATTTTTTGCCATTTACAACTGTTTTTATTTTCTCTTATGTTCATTTGTACTTATAATAGTTCTTGGCAGATCACCATGCATTTCTGAAAAAGGGAATTTTCTCCCTTTTTGTGGCTGTTTTTCAAGCTGTTTATATGTCTGAATTTACTAGTGCTGATCCAGAGCTTAGTATTACTTTGAGTGTGTATGTGAGCCATAATCAACAATTTTAGGCTGCAGTTAAGAATGGTTCATTGAATCCATTAGCAAGGAACAAATGTGAAATGGAAGATAGAAATACTATAAAATTACTTCACTATGCAGGCAAAGAATGTTATTCCTGAAAAAGAAAAACAAAGTTAATGGATGTAGCAAACAGGTAAGAGCCCAGGATATACTGAATAAAGAATTTTACACTTTTCTTGATGTCCTGGTTTGACACTGGCCCAATCCAGGCACCCACTAGAGTCGCTCACTCACCCTCTCCTGCCACAGCTGGGCAAAGGAAGGAAAAGGAAGAAAAAAGTCAACAAAGGCTTCATGAGTGAGGTAAGGACTGGGAGAAATAGTTCAAGGCCAAAACAGGCTCAACTTTAGCTGCAAAGTGGAATTTATTACTAACAGAATCGGAGGATAATGAGAAGTAAAAAAGCCCTTAAAACACCTTTTCCCCCCAGTCCCTCCTTCCTTCCCACCGGCAGCACACGGAGACAGGGCCTGGGGTTTTGGTCACTTTGTCACCGAGGTTTTCTTCCCCTGCTCCGGGAGAGGAATCCTTCTCCTGTGAGGCCGTGGGTCCCTCCCACAGGACACAGCTCTCCGTGACCTTCCCGGGCGTGTGTCCGCTCCCAGGAGCAGCAGCCAAACCGCAGCTGCTGCGGCCTGAGGCCGTCCCCCGGCACAGAGCGCCCCGAAACCGCTGCGGGTGTGTCTGTCTGCCCAGGGGCTGCAGCCCTCCAGGGACAGGCTGCTCCAGCCGGCAAACTGCTCCAGGGACAGGCTGCTCCAGCCGGCAAACTGCTCCAGGGACAGGCTGCTCCAGCCGGCAAACTGCTCCAGGGACAGGCTGCTCCAGCCGGCAAACTGCTCCAGGGACAGGCTGCTCCAGCCGGCAAACTGCTCCAGGGACAGGCTGCTCCAGCCGGCAAACTGCTCCAGGGACAGGCTGCTCCAGCCGGCAAACTGCTCCAGGGACAGGCTGCTCCAGCCGGCAAACTGCTCCAGGGACAGGCTGCTCCAGCCGGCAAACTGCTCCAGGGACAGGCTGCTCCAGCGGCAAACAAGGGCCCGCTCTCCATGCCTCTGCCTCTGCATCACAGCCGCCTCCGGGCACTGACCCGCCCCGGCGTGGCACCTCCCTCAGGGGCTGGGGGTGGATCTCTGCATCCCTGTGGGTACCCACGGGCTGTGAGTGGATCCCCACGGGCTGTGGGTGGATCCCTGCATTCCCCGTGGATACCCATGGGCTGTGAGTGGATCCCCACGGGCTGTGGGTGGATCCCTGCATTCCCCCTGGATACCCATGGGCTGTGAGTGAATCCCCACGGGCTGTGGGTGGATCTCTGCATTCCCCGTGGATACCCATGGGCTGTGTGTGGATCCCTGCATCCCCCCTGGATCCCCACGGGCTGTGGGTGGATCCTTGCATCCCCCCTGGATCTCCATGGGCTGCAGGGGCACAGCTGCTCCACCACGGTCTCACCAGAGCTCCAGCGCCTGCAGCAGCTCCTCCCCGTCCTTCTGCACTGGCCTTGGTGTCTCCATGTTGTTTCTCTCACGTTCTCACCTACTCCTCTTGTCTGATTAGAAGCAAAACCCGGTGACTTTTTTTGATTTTATTCTTATATATGTCATCACAGAGGTGTTACCGGCCTCTCTCATCAGCCCAGTTTTGGCCAGCAGGATGTCCAGCTTCAGAGCCATCAGAGATTAGATCTGCTGGACATGGTGAAAGCTTCCAGCAGCTTCTCACAGGAGGCGTCTCTGTGGCCCCCCTGCTACCCAAAGCCAGGCCGTGCCAAACCAATACACTTGGTAATGTGGATTTTCTTAGTAATGACTTGTAGGGACCACTTTTCAGTATGGAGAGCAAACTAAGAGCAATATTTGACTTTATTTTTGCTTTGTATAATCTTGGCCCTATGGTACCAAATCCAGCTGGGATTCTGAGGCTGTCCTATAGAGGGTCGACACATTTTCTCCTCAAAGAACATGAAAGTCCTTTTAATCCAGTCATGAGATGTGCAATGCAAAATGTTAATGAAGTCCCTGGTTCATTAAACTTATCTTTGATCCAGTCTGAGTTATGATTATTCTGTAAAAACAAACCACAAAATCAAAACAATCTTCATCCCTTCCACTGTGCCTATATCTCTGCTTCAAAAAAGTTTAACGATTCACATATTTGTGCTTATCTGCACCAATTAATTCGTATTTTATCCTTTTTTCCCCTGTACTCTGTAACTGCTGGGTTTGAATTTTTTTTCTTACATTCTTACAACAATAGTATTAAAATGTTATAGGTGTACGTTTGTGTGTGTGCTTGCTTTTTCTTTTTGGTTGAGGGCTTAAACAGTAGAAAACATTTTGTTCTCCTTCTGTCAAGAAATAGCTGTTGTTTTTGCTTTTCAGTCCAGCCTAATCTGCACCTGTGTGCAAAGGAGACTTGAGGGAAAAGGAGAATTCCTGTGAGAGTGGCTTCATTTTGCCACAGCTAACAGAAGAATAGGAAGGGTCAGAATGGGGACCATTGTTTCTGAATGGTGATGTCTTTGCGAAAAGTACCTCTTCAAGACCAGTTTTCACTCAGTATTTACCACTGAGTCCTTGGTGACAGAGCAGCAGCCAGTCTGGCTTTCTGGAAATCTTTTGGAGGCAATGCAGGACCAATGATGATTTTTCACTTTTTACAACCTGTTATCTGCCTGAGAGCTGAAGTTGTGCTCTGCAGCCCAACTCTGCAACAACTTGTCAGAGTACAAGTATTGTGCTCTGCAGCCCTTCCCCAGCAAATCTGGATCACCTGACAACATAAAGCAAATCAGATTGTCAGTGCAAGAGAGAACATTGTGGAGTTTCCAGTAAGAACTGTAGTGATCTTGTGGAAACCCATACAACTTACTCTGATGGTCTTTCAAAAAGAAAATTGAACAACTGCGTTTCATAAATTTGTTTGGGTGAAGGAGTGAACTAGATTTTATCTGCAGAGACGCTGCTTTTGTGCCAATTGACAGTTGAAATTAGGTAGAAAATTGCTCAGAGGACTGGATTTTAGTTACACAAATTTAAAATTAGAAGAACATTTTGTACTTTATGAAGGAAAACATATCTGTAACATTTGGTACAAGCTAACATTAGTCAGGGTAATTAAATTCAATGTTTTTAAAGATTAATAGATGTTTTACTTCAAGTGCTTTAGCAAGCACAGAGCTAGGAGGAAAAAAGTATTGCTCTGCTATGTTTTCTACTTTCATGTGTTCTGGTACATTAATTTGTCAGGGTCAGAGAAGTGGCTGGTTGGGTGGATTCTCTTGGTTTTGGGTAGTTTTCATAAACAAATTACTGCCCCAAGGAGATAAACCCCGTCTTTGAAAGTCATCTAAGAATTTAAAAATAGAGCTGACTGAAAAAGTATTTTCAGTTCCTAGAGAAGTACTGATTTATTATTTACCTTGGAAATAAGCAGGAAGATTTAAAACAAACAAACAAAAACCCAACAAAAACCCCAAATTCTCTCACACATGCTATTTGCAGAAGTTTTCAATGTAAGGCAAATTCTTGACACCTTCACATAGAATTAAAACTGAAGTTGTATAAAGCTGTTTTCCTGTATTTCTTACCTCCCAGGCTCATAGAAAGTCAGGTACACATCAAAATGCTGAGGCCAGCAGGAATGATGTCAAGCCAAGCTCTGCGGCATGCCACAGGGAGATGGAGCTGTGACCTCTGAGATAGAGGAAACAATTCTTGCAGTCAGTTTGGGGAAGCTGGGATTTAAGAACCTTTTGGAATCTTCAATATCTGTGTCCTCTGTGCAGTCAAACGGGATCCCACAGCTGCTTGATAAAACCCCTATGAGCCTTCCTGCTCGCAGCAAATCCCCAGTGCAACAGTCAGCATGGTTACAGTGGAAGAAGTGAGGTAACCCCCACTGGTGAGCATGTGGCCCTTGCTGCATGTGAGGTAAAAGAGTTTCTCCGCTGTTTTGCTTTGTTATTATAAATCTCAGCTGTATTTTTTATTCAGTTCTTATTTTTACAAAAGCATTGTATAAATATAATATCTCTGTGATCACTGAGATTTTAAAACGCTGAAAAATGTGTAGTCTTTGTGGGGCTGAAAGAACTTACACTCACTCTGTCAGCTCTTACAGTGGCATCACTTTGGCTGATGCCTCACAAAACTATCTGATGACATGAGGAAAGTCTCAAAATGGTGATAGCCCATTACATGGCCTGAGGTATTCCCCACAGACATGGTAACTGGCCAGGTCTCTCGTTTTACTTGGGAGCTTGTCCTATGTCAAGAAAACCCCGAAACAAAGCACTTCATGTAGAATTTGGAGATACAGGATAGTAGAACAGGTTTTTTATCCCCATCTCTTAAGGTGTTTGCAGAAGCCAAGCACAAACTAGCATACAAGATAGCAGATAGAGGTAATAGGAAGAAAAATTTCTGCTCTATAAAATTTGCTATATAAATTAGATCAGTAACAGTAGGAAGACGGACAATAGACCATGCAGGATAAGATGGGATGATTGGGGTAAGTGCTTTCAAAAGTAATTTTATTAAAAGTCTTGGACCTTATGTTTTTTGTTAGGTGGCCTATTAGGTTTGGTTTCTTTGTTTTGCTTTTTAGTTTTGGAAAAAGCCCTTATTTTTTTCCCTTTGTGTTTTTAATGGACAGGCAAGAGAGTGGGATTAGACTGTGCTACAACAGAAGTGAGCAGAGAAAAACTCATTTGCTGGAAGCAGTAGTTACAGGGGGATCAAGTCCTGCCACAGAACTCATCCTGGCAAGCGGAACTTGTTCTCACGCAACCCAGTCTTGTGAGTAAAAAGTCTTTGCATTTGGAGTATTGCACTTTGATTCCTTCTGTATTTGGCACTCTAACAGTGATGAATTCAGAAAGGAGTCAGGGAGCTGTGTGCAGTAGTCTTGTTATAAGGGCAGCTTAAAATAACAGATTTGCCAGCCCAGAGAATCAGCAAAAGAAGGGACAACAAAAGATTTGATAGGAGATAGGTAGCATTGCTTGGAATCAGCCCTGTTAATCAACTAGGAAGTAAAAAAGAGACAGCATTTGAGATCTAAATATCAAAATCACAAAATAGAGGATTAATTATTTTGAACATTGGGTATGGAGAGAAAAGGTACTTGGTTAGTAAGCACCAGTCTATTAGGAAATGTAGGAATTGTAAGTAGCAGTTCCAAAGAGGTGGAAGTGTTGGCCAATTTATACCTGCAGATATAATCTCTATCCTGTATTTTAAATCAATTCACCTTAATAGAAAATGTGTGAATCTTGAAAATATTTTTATGTAGGCAGTATTGAGATTGAAGTTGTGTGCTCCTATATTTGACGGTATACAGAGCCAGTCAATAAAAGAAGTCAAAATTGGTGACTCTATCATAATTTTGAGATTAACAAAAATGTTAATTATTTTAAATAATTTTAGAAAGGTTTTAGAAATAAATATTGATGTAAGTACAGAACTTCATGCAAATTTAAAAATCACAAATATTTTATGATGAAGAATAAAAAACATCAGACATGAATTTTCACAAGAAAATGAGAGATAATGCTGACAGAATTGGCCAAAATAGAAGTGTTTCAAAATCAATGTGCATTTCCAAAGGGAGAAATTTAATGAAACACTAGTGAAGTAAGCAAGTGGCTGAAGATTTTTCAGGCCTCTGAATTTAAAATTTCTTCTGGACTTGATCGTATTTCTGCTGGGTTCAGTAGATTTATTTTGACATTCTGAGCCAAGGGGTGGAGGAGAAACCTGTTTGTTAAAAATTATTATTATGGAGAATCAGAAATCAGTACTCATTACTGAACTCTGGGAGAAGATTAGTCAGCAAGCAGCTGGCTTTCACCTTGGAATGCAAAGACACAGGAATGTGTGGGAGTCAGGGAGAACTCTGTCATGGCTTGACTGACATCCACCTACTCCTGTAGATGTTTGAAATGCACATTCTGTCTTCCTTTGGAAATCAATCTTTTGGGAACCTGTTTTCTTGGAATGCAATGTCTTAAATTGCTCTGCAGGAAGGGGATACGCTGCGAGGAGCAAATGGGAAGTTTATAAGATCATTCATGTTACACAGCAGCCAAGAGACTAAAAAATGCCCATGTCAGCTATTATGAGTTCAGTAAACTCCTAATGATTGACTGTGACGTTGATTTTAATATGCAAGTTAGGGCAAATGTGTTTGGTGTCAGGTGAGAAGAATGAAAATGAGAATCAGCTGTGATTAAAAATCCCATACTGTGACTGGGAAGGAAAGGTATTCCACCGTCAGTGAGAGGCATGGCTGACAGAAATGTGTAAAGAGTGCAAATGAAGAAATGTGTATGCCGTGTTTTGTAAAGAGGAATGAGCCATGGAATGAGTGCAAAAAGGCAAATGTAAGAATTGTTGTCTTTAGACTACCATATGATATTGGTCTGTGAAGTAAATAAACTCAGAACATGTATCTGTAGCCTCCTTACATTCTATAAAAATCAGTATTCAAATAACAAAATAAAAAATGAAAAAATTTGTCTTTTAATTTTCTGGTTTATTTACTGTAACTCCTTACATAAATGCTATTGGTTCCTTTTAGAATTTGGTTATCATTCCTATGGTGATCTGAATTTATTATGCTGCCCTGAAAGGTTGCCAAATGTGAATTGCAAAATGAAATTAAATTGGGTTGCTTTCAAATATGTAAGTATATATAATACAAAAGTAGAAATATCAGAGGAATTTTAATCAAATATATATAAATGTCTTTCATGACATGATAAATGAATTACATAAAGCACGTTTATAGATTTTAATTCACCTTCATTAACTTGAATCCTGCTTGGGCTTCAGCCTTCTAGAAGCAGAGCAAAGCAGAGTCTCCTGCATTCTGTGATGGGACAGTCCTCAATTCAGGGCTGCAAAGGCTGTGCCTCCAAAGAGCAAATCTCTGAGAAGGCAGTGCCCTATTTGTGCATGGCTTCTTGTATAGGGCAGGCTTGATTCCCTTCTCCATTGAAAGTCCAGGACACGGGCATCACCTCCAGGTGAGAGGAGCACTTCTGTTCCCTCCTGCAGGACACTGTGACTATGATGCTTATTGCAGTTGTGGTTAAAGACCATGACCTATTCCTGAAAATGCACATTTGCCAGGTGGATGGTGACTGCTATGTCAGAATGGTGATTCCAGCTAAATATATTGTACTTTTCATGAGATTTTTCTATTACAAATAAAAATCACCTTAGCTGGTTGTAGGATGCGAACAGAAACATCTCTTTAAAAGCTTTTAAAGGCTTGAGTTCTGTACTGCTCTACAAAAAAATCCTATCACAGAGAAATATCATGTTGGAGCTAGGATGAGGAGGATTTGTATCTAGACTGTATATTTTGAAATAATTTCAATTTTTTTTAAAGTATCTGTGTTAGTGAAGGGCTGTCATAGAATCAAAGAATTGGTAAGGTGGGAAGGTCATGTTATGCTGCCTCCCTGCTCAAGCAGGGCCATCCCAGAGCACATGGCACAGGATTGTGTCCAGACAGTTACTGAACATCTCCAATGTGGGACTCCATAGCCTCCCTGGGCAATCTGTTCCAGCGCTCCATTAACATATTGCTGCACATTTAACATCCAGGATTTATAACTTCCCTTACTACATTTTATGCCACCAGTGGGACTACACATATTCTATGGCATTCCTTTTATTAATTAGGCTTTATCTATTTGATTTGGGGACATACAGAGGAACTTAATATATTATTACTAACTAATGAGCAAATTCTACTTTCTGATGATTAAATTTTCAAAAGTAATTTGAAATATAGATTGTATGCTCTTCACAAGGAGACATCATCAGATGGACTTCATTAATTAATCAGCAACATTTGCTGCATAGCATGGCTATGCAGGTGCTAGAATAAAATAACTATTATTTGAAGTTGTTTTTCACATTTTTCATTGTTCCATAGGAAAATGGCCCAGGGCTTATTTTCTCTGTGATGTACCTCCATTTATAACTCAAACTCTGTACAAAAGGAAAATGCCTTAACTTTAATATGTGCTAGTACCTCTGGATTGAACTATTAATCTGAATCACCCAAACTGATGTTGTCTTGAGCTAGTGTGGCTGATTAGATTGTGTGGATGAGGACTGTATCTGTGTTGGTGCAGCAAGTTGTGTGTTGGTTTGCTGTAATTCCCCCCTTTCCGATACAGTAAGACAGACAGTCAATTTCCTCCCTGATTCCTTCTTGGAAAAAAAAAAAAAAAAAAAAAATGTGGCTCAGCTTATTGCAGCAGATAAAGTTGTGTGCAATCCGCTTTAGAAATCTTTGTGCCAGATGCAGCCAGTGGTAGTGCTTTTCATAGGCTTGGTGAATCCTTCCTTCCTTCCTTCCTTCCTTCCTTCCTTCCTTCCTTCCTTCCTTCCTTCCTTCCTTCCTTCCTTCCTTCCTTCC